>ML295721.1:29376-99138 GCA_005239495.1 Nicotiana undulata | reverse complement strand
AGAATTGAATCATGGACTCAACAAACGGACTCTATAAATAATCAATGTATTACTGCTTAAAGATGAGACGCACAAGTGAAAAAGTGAATCAAGTTCTGAAGCAAAAGTTCCAGAGGTTTTGCAAGCAGAATTGTTGTGCGATACAAAGGCTACATCTCAACTAGAAGAAACAGTTTCATCGTTTGTATATTGAGTCTAGTTGATTGTAGTAGGAGTTTAAATATTGTATCTTATCAGCTTTCATAGAAGCAATTGTAATAGGTACAAACTGATCAAGTTAGAGTTAGCTTGAATTCTGTAGAAATTAGCTAGAGGCTAGTTGATACAAAGAGGATTAGAGTTAGTCCTAGGATTACAAAAGAGTTTATTTTGTAAGTCCGTTTTTGGCTCAGAGTTTAGTGAAGAGTTTTGAGCAAATCCTACTGAGGAGTAGGTCGTGGTTTTTTCACCTTTTGAGCCAGGTGTTTTCCACGTAAAAATATCTGTGTCTTTACTATTACTGCTTAATTATTCCGCAAACAGTAGTAAGTAGTAGACTAAGAAGAACTAGGTTCTTATTAGACAGCACTCGAAAATTGGGTACTGCACAATTAACTTATAATATTGTGTAGTATTGAAGTCTAAAACATCAAGCTGGATCTTCCACACTGCACTTACTCAACCATGGTTATGCAATCTGGGTGTGAGCACTGCCCGGGATCCCTTGAGGTCCTTAGGGAACTCTGACACACCCGGATTATATGAAAGGCTATGAAATACCTCTTGGCATTGGAACTCTGGAAATTTGGGCCTATTGGTAGGCTCCCTATAGTATAACTTCTTATTTTTATTATCTATTTATGTAATTCATTCAATAATGGTTTGTAATAATTTATTGTAAACAAATATTGGGGATGGATAGTGAAAAGGGAATGGTAGCTATGCATGTTACATCAAAGGGTAGAAACCATATTCTTAGGTTTACATTTCTTTTGTGCGCAATATAATTCCTGTTTAGGACTCATATGTGCAGAGCATATCATGCATTAGATGCCATGACCCTAGGTTCTATTTATATTGTTTTCAGCATTCCATTTTAGTACTATTGTTTTATCATTTAATCCCGTCTCTAGGATAAATGACTACATGGACGCAAACTGTTAGTTATGCATAATTTGAGACCATGTCTAATGTTGTAACCTGTTGAGCAGCTAGAAATCCTACTTTTAGGAATTTTGCATATAAATCACTCGGCCTTATACATGCACATTAGATATCATGCTTTAGGTCTTTTACATTGTTTCAGCATCTCATTTGGTATGCTCACTATCACTTAGAAATCCTGTCCCTAAGGTGAATGATAACATTAAACTGCTACTCATGCAAAATCATGTATAATAAAGTTGTAACTTTTCTATGCACTTAGAAATCTTGCTCTAGGAAACTCTGCAATCATGTTGTGTATCTAAAACTCTCCCTAGGAATTTTGCATGCAAGTCACTCTGCATTCTGTGTGTGCATACTATATATCATGTTTCAGAACTTCATACATACTCACTCAATCACACTTAGTTAAACTGCCAATGCATAAAAAAGATATAAAATAGTCTCACCATGTTCCCTCAACAAACTGGTAATAATTTTGTATACTTTAACGCCTAGAACAACATATTTAGGTTTAACAATTTATAACAATTTTTTTTCCTTAATAGTTCTAGTAACTATTGTACACTGTCCCACGCCTAGGCAAGCCTTAGGTGACTGAAACTGCTAAAACTGGAAACTGCCTCTTTGTGTTAGTTGCTTAATGCTTAACAAACTTAAAATCAGTAGGCAAACTAGTTAGGCCTCTGTTTCTGAGTTATAAAATAAATCTGCATATCTCTCGTATTCTGATACTCACCTAGACATCATGCCCTAGGATCCTGTCTAATAATATTACCCTTATTTATGTTTGAGTCGTGTTGTTTACGTGCATTATCTGCGGAGGTAAACTTGAGCCTCTTATTTGCTCTTTCCTGTTTATTTGTTGAAGTCATGTGTGTTATTTGTTGTCGCCTTAGTATTTTCTCCTTTAAACCTTAGGGGGTCTGTCTAGAACTGCCTATAGGTAGAGGTCCTAAAATCCTCCAGGGTCATTAAGAAGGGACGGGTAACAGCACACAATAAAGGTCGTTAATTAAAATTCGCTTAAATAACCACTAAGGGGTGGGAAATGGTAGATATGGATATGATGACCGGTGCGCTAATGTCACGTGTAGCCCATCTTCTAAGGAGTGATTACCGGGCATTGTACCGATGTGATCCTATAGGATAAATAACCTAGGATTCCCCCTATCCTTTTACATATGTGTCTAAACTATAAATCTTTCAAAAACCTTATCCTTAGGCTTTAATCTTTTCAAGTGTACTTTCACATGTGTGTTTAGACTGCGAATTCTCTCAAAACCCTTACTTGTTTAAACTTTAATTGCCTATCTGCTACTTGCTTAAATTCACAAAGTTGTTTGACTGGGAACCACAATTGTGGACTTTGAGAGGTGCCTAACACCTTCCCCTTAGAGTAATTTCGAGCCCTTACCCTGTCTTTGGTTATCCAAATCTATGTTTGTAAGTGACCCTTAGTAGGTGCCCTAACGCACCTTAATTCGTTAGGTGGCGACTCTCCGATTCCTTGCATACCCCTTTCCCAAAAGGAAATGTGTTGTCCCAATAATGTCAAGAACCCTGAGTGATCCGAAAGGAGGAGTTAAAAAGAGGGCGCGACATTTAGTCACACAGCAGCTTGACCGGATTTTTTCAATATATTTCCACCATCGGGAATTTCAATCAGAACTTTTTTCATACCCCGCCGACAGCTAGAAGGCTCAGCTTCTTCACGAGGGGAAGCAACGGGGGAAACCACTGGGGAAACAGTAGGCAGAGAAACATGGGGATTAACAGTTATGGAGGTTTATCAAAGTTACCAACATCTTCATCAAAGATCTTAAAATGAACATTCTCTGGCTCATCAACGAGACAAAAAGGAATTGAACTTGAAAGGGGGATCTTATAGGGCACGGGTTTCATCATTCGAAACCATGCGCCTTCTGATACGCAATTTCCTCACCAAAGAACCTTCTTCGGTATCCTTTTCAACTTCAGACCCACGAGCTTTAGCAATTTTCCTCTTGGATGAGGATACGCTTAAAATATGTTCTTGTGCAGAGCTTATAGAAAGCCTCACAGAGGGAACAGAAGTGGGACTGAGGCCACAAATGGAAAACCCTAATAAAAGAGGGGAGAAAAGTATATGCATTAAAAGGAAGGAACAAGTAAAGAGGAATGAAAACATGGAATAAAAAATACCGTAAGTCTTCACTTTCTATCCAAATTTCTGTGAAAGAAATTTACAGGATCTTTTATCCATGGTTGCAGCAATCAACATTTTTTCTACTCCAAGCACAAAAGTTAGAAATTTCTTCGAAAACTTCCATGGTTGCTGGAAAATGACATAAGGAAAAGGGGAAAACACTTACATGCAAAGTTTCATTTTTCAGGGAAAGGCATGTTTTTATCACCCACTAATCCACCAGGGGGGACATCAACAAATCGAGCATACAAGCCAAGGTCACGATCATCCTGGAGGGCTGACTAAAACCCTTTTACTTCTAGCTACAAGGGAAAATATACCTTCACGAAACAGTTTTGGAGAATAAAGGTGGAGCAAGCGACGAAAGGTAAAAAGGGTAAAAACCAAATACTTCAAGTAGCTTAGGCAAGCAACTACCCTCCACACGATGGGACCGATTTGACCGACGCAAACATTGAAGTAGCGATAGAACTCAACAATCACAGGGTCAATGGAAGTTTAAACCCTAAAGTGAAAGGATAGGTGTAAACAAAAGAAAAACCAATATGGTAAGAAGTAATTATTTGATTAGCACCGGGAATCAATACTGGAAAATTCGATTTCCAGTGGCATTCATGTTGAACCAAAGAGTGAAGTAAATTTGGGTTATCTGTAGCCCGATTTCTTCTTGATATTGACCTTGACCAAAAAATCTATTTTTGGATTAAATAATCAGCTCTCGTATCCTTTAGTATTGTCATAATCTTTTTAACGCAGAGAAGTGCAGAAGAGTAAGTGGTCCTTTTCTCCTTAAACTAAGCAAGAATTATAACGTCGAAATGTAATCTGTGGACAATTATATTGTTGGATGCTATTATTCTGATAAAAATATAATATTCGGTGTATAATGTAAATAGAAATATAAAATTAAGATTATTTTAAACATTTGAGTGTAATTCATGTATCAATTAGTTATTCATCCAACATACTTATCGAGTGAACTTAAAAACAAGGTGTTTAACATGTGAGAAGATATATTTTGAATGATCACCTTAAGGGCTGTACCAAATATCAATATATCAATTAATTAAGTCCATAAGAAGACATTCAGTTCGAGAAAGAGGAATACTAAAAGACAAATTAGCCTATTAACGTAAAGTCGTAAACAGACAATAGGAGCGTTGTTTTTGGGATGATAGCATCTCTGTCGGTTGGAAGCATAATCCTTGTTGTTTCCTCACCATAATCCTTATTTTCTATTTAGCTAACTAGTTTTAGAACTCGCTTGTTGTGCGTGTATTCTATTTTAATGAGTATAAATTTTTGAAAAATAATAAATATTGTAATTAAAAAAGAAAAGAAAATTTAAAGAAAAAGTATGAATTCTTAAAAATAATGATTGTTGATCCTATATAATTAACTCAATAAAAAAAATCATAATACCGCATAGAAGTACTCAATCATCTCAGTCAATATATTCAAATTAACATTTACTCCCCTTATATAATTTTATTCAGTTACAAGTTATCATGTTTTTATTTATAATACTCCCTTCTTAGTTTTAGGCATATATTTTGTGCGTGTACCGTATACTAATGAGTACATAATTTTTTAAAATTATTAAATAATGTATTTGGATAACAAAATAAAATTAAAAAGTATATGTTTTTGCAAACAACGAAAGTTAATTCCATTTAGCTAGCTCCATTATGAATTTTGGCGTTCTCTCTAATTATCGTAGTTATCTTATTTCTTTTTATACTCTTAATTATTTTTTATTATTAATTATTGAGTGTAGTTTTCAAATTTTATACGTAAAAAATTCGTTGAAGAAAAAAAAAATATTTTGTCTATGATATAAAAGCTGGGGACTGTGAATAATAAACATCTTTTTGCGTATCGTAACCACAAAAATAGTAGTAGTAAATGTCACCACCCTCGATGTTAACTCCCTATAGTTAGCTAACACTTCTATAAAAAGATCACTTTTGTATTTTTTCCGTCTCAAATTATTTATCATAATTTTTTAAAATAGTTGCCACGATTTTTTTTCATTTTATTCTTAATAGTAATTATTTTTAACGATGAAGATGACATATAATAGAATAAATATTTAATGAAAAGAAATTATATGTTAAGACATAATTAAGAGTAAACTAGTCAAAACCTCTTTCTAATTAATATTTTAGCGAAATACATATACAACCCATTGAACTTGGCTCTATTTTTCATTTTGATACTCTATGTCAACCTTGTTTCATTTTGGCCCTCCAACTGTATTTTTTATGTTTTATTTTAACACGAAAGTTGACTAATCACATAGTGTGAATTGACTCACATGATAGGCGCGTGAGGTAGATTATTTTTGACAAAATTCCTTCCCCAACAGTAATAAACTAATTGTTAGCCCCATTTTTAATCCCCCATATTTTATCTTCATTATTTCCTTCCCCGTTCATTGTTTATTTGAAAACCGACCGATTTAAGTCGGTTTCTTAAAAAATAAATTTTGCGGAACCCTAAAAGATTTTTCCGCATTTTTGCGCAAAAAAAAATGATCGAAGTTGGTCGGTTTCGTAAAAAATATATATATTTTTTAAAATAAATTTCATATTTTGTGAAACATGTGTGCATGCATATCATGAAATACCCACAAATTTCATAAACTTTCGAACCGCTAAACTTTCGAAAATGTGAATTTTTAAACCCGTAAACTTTATAATTTTTAAACTCGTAAACTTCCAAACACATAAAGCTCCGGACTCACAACTTTGCAACTTGTAAAATTTCGAACCTATAAATCGAAAGATGAAAAAACTAAAACTGATAATAGATAAAAAAATATTTTTTTTTCTCCGAGGGGGAGGGAACAGGACGGGAGGGAGATGCAGAAAAACAAAAAAAACAAAATTTGAAATTAGAAAAAAAAAAGCTTTTTGTGGGGTGGGGGCAGTGGGGTGCGGGGTAGGGGTGGTGCAGCAATTTGAAATTAAAACAAAAGTAAAAAAATATTTTTTGGGGAGGGTTGGGGAGGGGGCGGATTAAACCCAACTGACATGGATAAAAAAACAGGTGTTTAAATCTGATTGGATGATTGTTACACATTAGAAGCAAGTATGTATACGTACTGTATTTTTACGTCGGATAAAAGTTTTAGCATTAAAATGAAACATAAGAAATAGAGTTGGAAGGCCAATGAAACAAGGTTGAGATAGAATGTCAAAATAAAAAATGAACCCAAATTTAATAGATTGTCTACGTATTTCGCCTAATATTTTTGAAGAGTCGTGTAAAAAAAAATGCGACAGATAATTTGAGACGAAGAATAAATTGATTAATTTTTCAAATAAAAATATTTTATCAGAACAATTAATATTTGAGTTGAATTAGAATAAAAAGGCATATGTATGACAAAGAAAGGAAAAAGGATGTAAAAAGAAAAAAGGGGATAAAGGCAAAATAGTAGACAGGATAAGGGCAAAATTAGGGGGGCACGTGAGAACGAGGGAAAAGATTTTGTGGCAAAGGAAAAGCAAAGTGAAAAAAGCATGACAAAATAAGAAAGAAAAATACATTGGTCTTTTGAAAAATCCAATGTCAGGAACTCAGAAAACACTCCACACAAGCTTGCATGAGTTGTCTTCAGAGATTCGTGCCATACCCTCTTACTGCTACTGGTCAGCTTTGTATTTTCTTGATTAAAATTATTGAATAAGTCCAAAGTTTTTGAACTTTGAAAGTACTGATAGGGTTGGCTCCCTTTTTCAGGACAACAGAAGATGGCATCCAATGTTTGTATATCTCAATTTTGAGCTCGTAATCCAAAGACCAATCAAGGTCGAGATAGGCCAAATCGAGAACAAGCAAAGTAAAGGTGGAGTGAGATCGATGAAAGTTGACCTAATAATTCGAAATATTCGTAATGGAATAAGGATCACGGCAAAAATTCTGGCACGTATCAAGATAATACCGATTAATTAGTTAATCATGAGATTTTTTACTGTATTTAAAGTTGTATCAAAAGTAAGACTCCCCTGCTATATAAAGGGGTCAAATCATTTGTAAAAGGCATTACATTTCGCAATACAAAGCAATATACTTCCTCCGGTCCAAAACAAGTGATTTTCTGATATTTTTCTTGTGGTCCAAAATAAATATTTTTTTCGAATTTCAAGAATGAATTAATTATTTTTTACCTACATTGTCCTTGGAGTAAACAGTGTTGGAGTATGTGTTAGGGGTATTTATGTGAGATAATAAAAGTTAATATGGTCAATTTCATTGTTAATTAATGCTAAAATGTGAATTTTTTAATTTGCGTGAAAACAGATAAAAAATCACTTAGACTGAAAGGAGTACTACCTTCTCTTAAGCTTTCAATATTGTGTCACTTTGTTCACATTTAAGTAGAATCTTTATTTGGTTCTAGAGCGACCTAGCTAGAGGGCCAAAGCTATACGCTTCATTTTGTTTGCATTTATTTCTCGTTACAATCAACTTTAATATCAATTTGTATATTTTTAAAACCATATATAAATTTAATTGTTATCCATTCAGAATAAATAATTTTAATAATAAAAGTTTGAATTGGATATGTTAATTTTTTGTAAATTAACTTTTCGAGTTAGTACCTTCATAGTTATAATAATTAATAAGTTAGGATGTTTTGGGAAATTGCAATTTAAATTCAAAGTTTTTTGTGTCACTTGAGTGTAGTTTGGGAAATTGCACAAGCTATTACGGAGAAGAGACATGAAAATTTAAAATTAAGTCCGAATATAGTTAAGAAAAAGGAAATTGTGACCGTTCATTCATCTTGAAAAGCAAAATATAAGCTGGCATTCATTCAAATTAGACAATCCTAAGATAAACTGATAGGAGTATATGGCCGAGCTTTTAGAAGAAAAAAAATAGCTCCTCTGCAAGCTACAAACTTCAATATTATGGAAACATAAGAAGAAAAAACGATTAATCCAAAACACTATTGAAATACATGGCATTACCTTACAAACTTCAAATCACATACAACACAAAACACCTTAAACCCCCACCCCCACCCAACAAGCAAAACATAGGTCTAATAGTCCTAACCCAAATTCCCCTGTTTCTTTGCTCCGTTTCAGTGACAGAAAATGACCTTTAGCTCACGCGGAGACGAGCACTCATGCATAAGTGAAGGGCTATCGTGAGCATAGGTAAAAGTAGCAGGACAAGCATGCTTAAAAAACTCGGAATAACTCGAACCCTTACAAGTCTGTGGACTATTAAATTGATTCCTACAACAAAGTTCATCAGTTTTAAATGCTTCACACCCACTCTTACACCCAACAACTGGTCCATGTCCACCATGTGACCTTAACTGCAAAACTGCTGGACAAGTTTGCAAAATTTCAGCCCTGCACCCAACCACTGGACACTGTCCTTTACCTGTTACAAAAATTAAAACAACTGTAAGAAAGGCCGAAACGTACATAATTTAAGAAAATTTATTGGAGAAAATGATATTGTATAGCGGCTCTTAAAATACTGACCAAAAACATTATATATATATCTGTTAGGTTATATACAAATTTTGTACACAATACATAAAAAATAAACTATATATTACAAACTAATTTAACATTACCTTCATGTGGGGTAACAGTAAGAGGAATATTGAACCCATCGACAAGGCTAACACCATAAGACGAGAAATCAGCATGTCCATGGTGTAGAGCAAACTGTGCCAACGTGGCAGGGGCGGCCCCACCAAGTCCATCACACTCTATACGGCCCCCACAGTCACCGGTGGCGCAGTTGAACTTACCGTGAGCGTAACTACAGCCAGTTCTAGCCCAGATTCTACCGGACCAGTGGGTAGTCGGTGCGGCAAAAGAGCGGTGTGTGAGTGTGTGGAGTGCAAAGCCACCGCGTTCGAGTACTGGGTGACCGGCATTTGGTTGAATAGCTGGCCAGATAGTGTAAGGACAGTTGTTAACTAGGGTTAGAATTAAACCAGAGTAGGTGGCTTGAGAGAGAGCACAAAGGGTTAAAAATAGAGTGAGTGAAAGTAATTTTTTTGTAGAAGAAGCCATAGTTTTTGACTGGTGGCAAATGGTTGATAGTTGATGTGTCTTTATATAGAGGGGAAAGTGAAGTAGAGATGGCGAATGACGAAATTGTCCATTGTTTGTTTATTTTTTTATTTTTGTTGTTGTTGTTAGCTAGGGGTACAAATTGAACCGCAACCGAAAATCGAACCACAAAAGCGACTTAATGACTTATTGATATGGAGTTATCGGATTAAAGAAATCAAAATTTTATTATTGACGGCTTATCGGTTTGGGGTGCATTATTCAATTTTATTATTGAATAAACTGTTAATTCGTTAAGAATTTTTATTTATATACTCTATATGTAGTATGATCATCACCAAAATGTATGCATAAAGCGGGAGCTTTGGATAGCCAGAAGGGTGCAATACTTTACCTTGGATACAGTAAAGGCGGGGCTGCATTGTTCTTCTAGGATATTCAGACAAATAATACTATTACGGTTGATGTTTGGGTGGAATACTTTGGTTTTAAAAGCAACCTAAAATTTGGTTATAAAAGCGAACCTACAAAATGCACAAGCCCAAATAAAGTAACGTAGAATATTCAATCAGTGGAATCAGGTGCCTTGAGACAACTAAAGAATGACGAAATGTGTAAGAAAATTGGCTTTTTGATGGTATTTACTAGTAACACGAAGGATCAAAATAGGTCTCTGAAATACAAATTTAAATAGGCCGATACACTGCCCGATAACCGTCCGATAATAACTAAACAGATATCAATCCGTCCGATATTTTATCGGGTGACTAATGAATTAATATATTTAAAAATCGATAATTATAAACCGAATCGTTAAAAATAAATAACTGTCGATCCGCCCGATAAACAGCCCTAGTGTTAGCGACATGTATTAGGGCACTGCTCAATTCAGATTTGCGTATGACATATTAAAGGAAAAAACATTTTCGACCAAAAAATTTCTTAGTTACAGGATTTTGAATTTAAACTCTTAATTAAGAAGAAGAATTCTATTCATATCCCCACAAAGTTGATAGTAAATGACGAAATTGTCCATTGTTTGTTTCTTCATTGAAATTAGAATGGCAAAGGGCAAAAGGAAAAGCTTTTGTGCTGGTTTTGGGGCACGTCGTTTCTTGTCCTTGAACGATGCAGCTTTTCTGACTCGGAAATGATTCACTTTTTGAAAGGAGAAATTAAAGTTGCTATTCTCTATCTATGTTTTGAAGTAAAAGGGGATGGGACTTTTGTGGATTTTAGCCAAATTCATTGCATTTCACTGTGAGGACTAGAGAAATTTGGCATGGGATAATTTATGCATAAATATAGCGCAGATATTATGCATGCCACAAAATATACCAATGTAAAACTTGTTATGAATATTTCATAAAATATTATGAATATTAACAGTGTGGAGTTCAATAAGACTAATCTAATAATGTCTTAACTTATGAAATGATGGAGTATTTCTTATGTGAGATTTTATGCTAAAATTATAATCCTTCCGTTTTAATTTATGTGAATTTATTTCTTTTCTAATCCGTGCCAAAAAGAATAATCTTTTTCCCTACTTTGGAAACAGTTTTGTTTACCCTAAAATTTGGATACCAATTAAACTTATATTGTAGTTTTAAGGATATGCAATTTCACTCAATACCAATTAATAAATAAAAAAGTAAATGACAGAATTAAATTACGAACAAATCTAACCAGCGTTCAGATAGGGCTTCAGCCTCGAGTCAAGATACCCTCGAATTGATAAGTGTAAGAACGGTAAAGGATGCAATAAACTGATGAACAATAACACAAGTAAGAAAGAAAGAGTTGTATTGCTTTTACCTCTCTGAATTATGATGCTTACAAATAATTAGAACTCCTCTTTATATAGTAGAGGAATCCTACTTATGGTATATCTCTAATTACAAAAGAAAATCGTATAATCAGCTAATTTACTGTCACAACTCGAATTCTCACCGTCGGGATCGTGATGACGCCTAACACTGTACTTGCTAGGCAAGCCAACATTAGAGGGTTCAACATTTAAAATAATTAATACATATACGAAGTTTAATACTATCCAATAAACGATACCAAAAAATAATAAATGAAATGGCATACTATACTACGAAACTAATACTAATCTCTAGTTACCCAGAGTTTGGAGTCACACACGAACTACTAAGAATTACTGCAAGTATTTGGTTGAAAGAAATATATAACTGTTTTTGAACTAAGTAAAACAGCAAATGAGTAATAAGGAAGAGACTTTAGGAATCTGCGGACGTCGGCATATCTACCTCGTGTCTCCGTGCGAAAAGTGTCATCTACTACTCCAATTAGCTTGGACCTAAACCTGGATCTGCACAAGAAGTGGAGGATGCAGAATCAGTACAATTGATCCATGTACTGGTAAGTGTCGAGCCTAACCATATCGAAGTAGTGACTAAGCTAGGACATGACACCACATAAAAACCTGGACATGTATAATCATGCTATTACAAATAACAACCAATAAAGAATTAAAACAACAAAGAAATAGGAAGGGAACATGCAGTGGGGAGATTTAACATAAGAAGTGAGAAAACAAAAGACAGAAATAAACAATGATCAACAAGCAAATTAAGCAATTTAAAATAGGAAGGAAATTTTGCACGGCATTACCCTTCGTGCTTTTACTCTCAGGCTCACCAAATAATAAATAGAATGCACGGCATCACCCTTCGTGCTTTTACTCTCAACCTCACAATATAAATAAATTATGCACGGCATCACCCTTCGTGATTTTCACTCTTTCTCACAATGTAAATAAATTATGCACAACATCACCCTTCGTGCTTTACACTCTTCCTCACCAGTCACAGAATCATTAACAACAGGTAAAGAGAAATTTCACAAAAAATCAGTATTTCATCATAATTACTTTCACAATTTAACATCTCAATCTCAAATCAATATTCACAATGTTATCCATCTCAGTAGAACCGGATACAATTCTTCCAACATTTCAATAGCAACAATAAACATGGATAATAGGTGTTGATACCCAATTTTTCCCTATGTTATTTTCAAAATGCATATATATCTTCAAAATAATGCATGAGCATCAATTAATATTTTTTTCATAATTTATGCATTTTTAAAGGATTTTTAATTAATTTATCCCAGTATTTTTTATATAAATAATTACTAATTGCATCACAAATGGTTTTATAATGATCTTATTGCTTAATTTTATCATTTATATTTACACTAAGCTCTAATTATTTCATGAATAGCCCTATTTATATTTTAGGGTTATAATTGCAATAACTTTGCAATAATAGCCCATATGTGCATAATTACCTTATTTCACAAAAAAATGACCTTTTATATTTTTATAATACTAAGTAATTATTTTAAATTATTTTTATGCATCAACAGAATTTTTATCATTTATTAGCTATTTTTATAAATTATTTTATCAAATTAATTTGGTATATAACAAATAGCCTCTTTTAATTTGATTTAATTTCGGACCTCGCCCAAATTATTATCCCAGCCCAATTAAATCATAACCCATAACCCAATTCTTAAACCCGCCCAACCCCTCAGATCAAATCCTGGTCGTTGATCTCAGGGAACAACGGTCCAAGATATTATTTCAATTTTTAATTACCCATAACAACCCCCTAACACCCCCCCCCCCCCCCCCCCCCCCAAACTCTATTCATTTCCCAATTCCGCCGCCCCTAAACCCCTTCTTCATCTATTCTCTCTCAACCCCTCCCTAACCCTAGCCACTGTCACCTAAACCCCCTTTAATCCATGGCTTTGCTCTTCGATCTCAAGCCCTATCTGGCCTCCTTTCTTTACTGGTGTTATATTTTGTGGAATCTCAGAGAGATTCAACACGGACTCGGTCCAAATCCTTCATTTTCTCGATGAATCCGCATGTGTTCATCTTTGTGTTTGTGAGTACTGTTATCTTCTTGTTTATGGCTTTAAAATCTCTGGTTCAAACTAGATTTTCCTCAACTCTGTCAATTTTTAAAAACCCTAGTCACTTTCTACTCGAGTCTGTTCATATCTCTAGAGATCTGAGATGATTTTGAGTATATATGATATTTCTCTTTAAAGATCTTCTATTTTTCTTATTATTAGCCGATTTTAGTTTTTCCCTAAAACTAGGGTTTTCATCTTTTTACGTTTTCTGCAAAATTATTCTAAAGGATTTAAGTGTTTAACTCCGGTTCTCTTTGCTTGTTTGACTGGTTTTCATGTCTATATTTTAATCCCTAGGGTTTCGAATTATTCCACTATTTGTTATGATATTTGCCTGTTATTCTTTGGCTCAGTCAATTAAAAGAGATTAATTGGTTTTATTACGGTTTGGAATTCCGTTTTTCTTAAAACCGATATCCCTTTGATGATTTTTACTTATTCTTTCCTTATCTGTGACTCATAATTTGTACTGTCTTCCTTAATTATGCTACTATCCTGATTTCTGGGATTTGATTGTTTTAACCGGCCCATAAATGGTCTCTGACTTATTTGTTTACCTTATTAAACCTCAAACTTGGCTATTAATTGATTCTCCCTAATTTAAGTGGTATTTCCTGCATTCTATTTTAGTAATTGATTGGGTTTAACATTAATTGATTGATTAATTGATATTGCATACCTTATTTGTACTTTTGATTTTCCTGTCTTATTTGTCTACTCTGTTGAATGATATATAATCCTCACCATTCTGATTTTTTTTTAAAACACACGGAAACACACAGAAGAAAAACACTTACACACACTGATACACACAAACCCTTACTTACACAACTTAAATTTCTTTGAATTGCTGCATTGTCTAGCCGGCTGAAAGCTAAGGCTAGACTCTTGGATTCTATTTGCCTTCACCTTCCTATTTTCTATCTCCTTAACCGGTATGCCTCCATTTATGTTATCATGTTCTATTCTATATGCTATGTAGTTAGACCTCAACATGCTTCTTTGCCCTATGTTTCCTGTTTATTACTCTTAACCAGCATGCCTTAATTCTTGTTAACTTGTCCTGTTTTATATGCTAGTATGGTTAGTATACCTTAGCATATTTCTGTTTGATCCATGACACTTGTTTACTTGTTTATGAAACTAGCATGTTTTATTCCTACTACCCCCACCATGTTCCGTATGGCTGCCTGATTAGTCATTTTAACTTCAACATGTCTCTCTCTTCGTAATATATGTCTATATGATCCCACCTAGTGATCATTAAGTCAACTTCTTGCAATGTAAAACTTTGTTTGATCCAATTGTATGCTCTATACAGAACCTGTTTAATCATGTCTGCAATTTAAGTGTTCCTGTTCTTGTTGTGATGGTTCAATTACTGGTGTCTATGTCTGAACCAATTTGCTAAAATATGGTTTTTGTTCTATTTGCAGTCTTGTGATTTGAACTTGTTTGCTCCTGAAATAAAAACTGTTTTTCTAAACCATCCCCTACCCCCTTATATATTGTTTTCAAACTCTTACTCTTAGCTATCTAGGGTCCTGCCACCCCCAGTGTGAGCACTTCCTAGGGTCCATGAGACTCCTCCGAACTCTGACATATTGGGGCTGGCTTTCCAAACCTTTTACAAAATTATTTCATTGAAAAGGTTCTGGTGTGAGCATTGCTCGGGGTCCCTGAAGCCCTTGGGAACTTTGAGGCGGTACAAAGGGTAACCGTAATTGTTTCATGAAGGTCACATAACGTATGGATCATTAATATAGGATCCTTGAATCTTCCCGTAGCTCTGTCCGGATTCATTCTGACCGTGTCGCTTCCCCGTCTTAATCAGGTTCAATTTCCCGCGGCTGATGAACTCGAAGGTTTATTGATATGTGCCTCTTTGTTACATACCTCTTTATAGAATCATGTCCAGCTGTCGCGTTTTCCTTGGTCCACGTAGCCGGTTGAGTTGTCTAGAATCATCTTACGTGTGAGACTCTTTTTTACCAATACAGATAATCCCCCCACTTATCATTTATTTATCGATTAATATTTGGTAAGTGGATACGTATTTATGGCGGGAATATTTTACCGTCGTTTTACCTCGGAACATTGTATCCTTCTCTGAACATAGGCGTCGTTTTTCACTTTCATTTAATGCTCAAACCACGTGTCCTTCCCGAATTGGTTATGTAGTTACTCGGCGCCTTTTAGGGCCTTTTGCAGCTGCGTCAGTCCCAAAGTGACACTTTCAATTATGACTTTTCATCATTATTTTTTCCCATGTTTGACGGTTGTTCTCAAGTATAAAAACCTTTCTTCTTTTCTTTGCTTCCACAAAACACTTTCTAACTTGTCTTTTTTACTTGTAAAGAATTTTTTCTTGCCTTTGTAAACATGTCTTCTTCAAATCAACCCAAAAGAGTGATAGATGTTGAAAATTTAACACCATCTTCTACTCCGACTAGGAGTCGGAGGGGTGGTAGACTAAGGAGTCTAGGATCCACTCCTTCGAGAGGTTTTTCTTCTTCTCAGATAATCTCCCCTCCTTCTTCTAGGTCTCTAGTTTCTCCAAGGGCTAGGGCTTCTCGGTCTTTGTCTAGAGGTAGAGATGAACACCTTCGTGAACCTAGAGTTGATGAAATTATTCCCACTGAGTTTGTCTTTACTAGGGACAATCAAGTTCTCCTAGACATGTCTTCTTCCCTTCATAGTGTTGAGAGGTATCCAACCCTTATTACTGAGGGCCAGATTTCCCTTGTTTGTAAGGAGTGTTTTTGGAGGTCTGATTTCCCTGTCTATATTCCGAATAGTAATCAAAGAATAACGTATTATAAGATGGGTTATTCTTTTGTTTATACGTACCCTTTTACTCTAGGTCTTAGACCTCCCATCGATCCAGTCATAATTGAATTCTGTCGTTTCTTCAATATTTTCTTAGGACAAGTTGGTCCGCTTGTGTGGCGAGTTGTCGCGTGTCTTAGGAGTATAGCTTCTTTAGCCTCAATTCCTTTTACTTTTAACCATCTTATTCATCTTTACTCTCCTGCCTTATTTCGTCAAGGTTTTTTTACTCTGGCTGCCAGGAGTAAAAAAGTGTTGGTAACCCCTGGAGATGATAAGGACAGAGGTTGGTACCTCCGGTACGTCGCTGTGCCCACTGCTGGTTTAGTGGGTGAAGAAAATCTTCCTTTCCCTGAGAAGTGGAATCGTGCATGTGAGTACATTTTAGCCCACATCTATTTATTTTCCTTCTTTCTGACTCGAGATGTTTTACTAACACCGTATCTGTTTCTTCTTCTCTCAGCAATCATGGGTACTGTTTAGAATGTCTCCAGTATCCGTGATTGGGTAGAAAAATTATTGTCCGTTGCTCTTTTGGAAGAAAGATCTTGGAAATACTTCACTGGGAATTATGGTTGGCAAGTGAAGACCCACGGTAAGTGAAGCTTTTGTTTTTGCTTCTTTCCTTACTCGAGCCTTTTTCCTTTTTTTTTTATTAACCTTTTCCTTTTTGATAGGATTTTCTGCTCGTGGGGTGTCTGCTACGTCTATTCCAAAGATGTCTCTGGCCCAGGCCCAAGAGATTATTGTTGGTTCGTCTTCCTCGAAGAGGAAGGTTGGTGTGTCTCGATCTGTAGAAGAAGAAGAAGAAGAAGAAGAAGAAGAAGAAGAAGAAGAAGAAGAAGAAGAAAAAAAAAAAAAAAAAAAAAAAAAAAAAAAAAAAAAAGAAGAAGAGGGTGCTTTGGTGCACTGGTCACGGAGAAGGCGGGTGATTTCGGACGATGAGTCTACACCCATGACTTTGCCTTCCGTGTCTGAAGTTAGACCCTCTACCTTTGAAGATGCTTCACCTTCTCCTATTCATGAATCTGTAGATTACTTGTTCCATGAAGGCTTTGGTCTTGCCTCTGATGAAGTCCCCTTGGCTGTCTTTCCCGCTTTTTTAAGAGAAGTTGTTTCATCTGCTCCTAGTATCTCCTCCGCTCCTTTTGCTATTACTGCTTTTGATGTTGCTTTGCCCGTGGCTTCCTCAACTCTTCAATCCTCCGTGCCTGTTGCTTTTACCGTGGCTTCTCCAGCTCCTCAATCCTCCGTGCCTGTTGTTGTTTCACCTCTGCCTGCTTCCATGCCTTCCGTTAGGGAAGTAGGGTCTTCTAGCAGGGAGATGCGGCAAGTAATAATAGAAGTTCCGGCTGAGGGGAGTCTTTTCAAGAAAACGGGTGAGCCCGAAGTGTGGCTTAAGCCCTTGATAGGTCCCACGGAGAAGTCCAAGCTAGCTAGCCACAATGCCCTTACATGGGCCAATGAAGTTGTGCATACCTCTTTGAAGGTATGGTGTCGTTTATCCCATTTCATTTTCGTATATGAAATTTATCATATCTAATTGGTTTATTTCTTGTAGATTAATCTTATAGGCATGGAGCTCATGAAGAGAATCTCAAATACGGATCTGGAGACAAAAGAGTTGCGGGCTGATGTTGATAATTGGAAGGCACAGTATGAAAGCTTAAGGATTGACATGGATGCCCTAGAAGAGGAAAGGAGTACCTTGATACGGCAGATGAGACTCATGGAAGCAGAACTAGTGGTGGAGAAGGCTTCTTCCAATCAGGCTGATAAGGACAGGAGCATTCTGGAATCTTCATTTGCTGAGCAGCTATCCCGTGCCTCAGAGGAGATTAGGAACTTGAAAGACTTGCTGGGGCAGAAGGAGGAATATTCAGGCGAGCTCGTGCAATCACTCACCCGTACTTAGGAGGATCTTCGTAATTCTTTAGACAGAGTTCAAAGTCTGGAGGAGTCGATTGTACCGTTGAGGGATGCCCATGAAGCTGTTGAGGCGGAGAAACACAGGCTGAGAGCTGAGCTTCAAGTATGGGCAAGGGATTATGAAGATATTGAAGAGGCGGCTGTTGTCGATGTGAGTTGGGCATATATGAATTCTCGCCTTGACACATTGACGGAAATGAGTTAAGAGGGTTTCGACCTTAGTGTTAAAATAGCTAAAACTAAGGAAGCCATGGAGAAGGCTTAACAAGTTCATAACCTCTCTTCACCTGATGGTGAGACTCCTGCTGCTCGTGCCTCTTCATCCCAAGTTGCTCATGTTCCTCCTGCCGGTGAAGAAGTCAATCCTCCTCCTCAAGAAGATTAAAGTGTTGATTCGCCCTTTTTTTTATTTGATTGGTGGTTACCCCTAGCTCTATCGGGGGTAAATTTGAAACTTTCTAAAGTCCCCAACTGACAACTTAGGGGCATTTTAATGTATAAACTATATGCGGCTAAGTACTAGTTAGTACTCAGTTCTTACTTAACCGCTCTTTTTTGAATATATGCAAAGTGTGGCTTTTTTTTTTGAGCTTTTGTTTCACTCTTTAGTCATTTGCATGTTTTGATTTTTGAGGTTTTTGTTTTACCTCTGAATTTTTGCATGAAGATGCTGAAATCACTCGTACCTTTTCATAGTAGGCACGGTGTTGTATAAAATGTGAGCCTTATTTGTAATAAGCTTTGTTTGTGAAAGAGGGCCCTTTATTTTTTATTGGCACTTAATGAAAAGACGTCTCAACTTCATGATGGTGTAATAATGCAATAGAGTGATAGGAATTTTCACATGTTTGGGAATGCTTCTGAAGAAAGTTTTTCGTTTGAACTTTCATGACATTTTACATGTGTTTGATTTATCGTCTAAAACTCATGTTGCAACTGTTTTCATTTAACATATTTGATACACACTTGTATCTCGTAACTGTTTTTCATAGGTAACAGTCTTTTTTGAATTAATACAAGGAAACAATTATTTTTCATTAGTAACAGTTTTTATAATGACTGGGGCTTTTACCCGTAACTGTTTTTGTTGACAATAATTTTTAATAAGTACAAGGGAAATGCTTTTTTATCCGTAGTTATTTTATTTGATAACAGTTTTCTGAGCAAAATACAAGGGTTTTGATCTTTCATCCGTAATTGTTTTATTCGATAACAGTTTTCTATATGAGTACAAAGATTTCGTAACTGTTTTTAATCACAACAGTTTTTGAATGAGTACAATGATGATGATGATCTTTTACCCCTAACCGGTTTTGTTACAACAATTTTGAATAAGTACAAAGATGTGCATTTCTTCCTCGTAGCTAATATTTTACCTTTTAACCCGAACATGTTCGAAGGTTTTTTTATTTAGGCTTTGAATTTGAGTCTCCGGCTCTTTCGATTTTGCTTGTATTACTTGATTTGTTGGGTAGATGGATCTTCAGGCTCGAGCTTTGACTCTCTGATAGTCTTTTTTGCTTCATCTTAGCCTTCTATATTGTATAGTCCCCCAAGTGTTTGAGATTTGAAGAATGAAATCTCGAGCACTTGACTATTCCTTCCTTGTGGTCCTTTTCCTGAAAAGGAAAAACGTGCGGGACTCGAAGGTATATAATTTTTTAGATGATGACTGCTTAACCCTTTAAAATGTCCATCAGAAATTGTAACCCTAGACCGGAAATTGTGTTATTTCCTCGCATCTTTGCGGGTCTAATATCATCATCTGGTGATGGGTTAGCTTTATGCCTATCATCTAAAAAAGTTAGTAAAATTTTAACTATTCAAAATAAAATCGAACGCACGATACTTGATCGGGGATACTTTTTTTCCTTAGAAGTAGTACATCTTCAAGTGGATGGCGTTCCAGCTTGTTGGTAAGATACTTGTTGTACTTGTAACTTTGTTGATAAAACGAGACTGTCTAATATCATTGAATTAGTAAATGAGTATTTAGGTAGGTTGAACTTCATTATATTAATCATCTAAAAAGAGAATTTATCCTTACTTTGGCGAAATATTCCCTGATGGATTCCTGAGGTATTACTTGAATGTGAGTATTTATATGGGTACCCGAGTCGCAGGTATGACTTGCGAGCGGGGTAACTTTATTATTTATATGTGACCGCTTGATTCTTTCCACTGCTCTCATGGGAGCGGGCCGTATGCCACGGCGGAATAGATGCATCTATGGTTCGAGCCGTTCGACCCTCGGAAGTGCTCATTTTATTATTGTTGGTTCGGGTCGAACGATCCTCGGCGTTTCCTATGCATGAGATATACATATTATATACCACCTGTGACTTGAATTGTTAAATTGGCTTAAGGACGTACATTGTTAGATGAAATGACGGAACCCGGAGAATTTATAAATCTATGGAAACAATTGATCTTCCCTGTCATTTTTTGTTATTAGATGTTAATAACCATGTTGATATCCTTCATATATTATATTGTGTTGACCCCTAGCAAGTGTCAAATCGACCTCTCGTCACTACTTCTCTGAGATTAGGCGGGATACTTACTGTGTACACGTTGTTTTCGTACTCATGCTACACTTGTTGTGCATTTTTATTGCACATGTACATTCACAGCGATGTGGCTGGCTTGGAGACTTAGGCGAGTTGCATCATCCGGAGGCGATCCGAAGCTGACAGAATCTCCCTCAGGTGTATTTATTTTTATGTTAAATTCCTTGTCCAATTGTATTTCGGACAAGCATTGTAGTATATGTTAAATTCTTAGAAATTTACTCATGCACTTGTGACACCGGGTGTGGGATGTGTTTGGGATGTATTTTATTAAAATGGAATATTAGACTATTGTTTTTACTTAGCGTATTTTATTAAGTTATTATGTAATAAAGTGAAAGGTAATGATTTCGAAAATGCTAAAACAGGAAACTAACTTAACCATTTAATGATTGGCTTGCCTGACAGTGGTGTCCGGCGCCATCACGACCTTATGGATTTTGGGTCGTGATAACTTGGTATCAGAGCACTAGGTTCCCTTAGGTTTCACGAGTCATGAGCAAGTCTAGTAGAGTCTTACGGATCGGTACGGAGACGTCTATTCTTATCTTCGAGAGGCTACAGGGCTGTTAGGAGTACTTCCCTTCTTGATTCCTCATTGTGCGATTCGATTCCTTTGAGGCTTATGCCTATGTTTCTTCCTACTCAATCTTACGTGTCGCAAAGTGCTTGCTAAATCGGGAATTTGAGGAATTGAAATGGTGCTACAGATATGGTGCGTGATGTTTTACATGCGTATTTGAATGGGGTTGTTGATGTCGCCCTGCAGAAGGATATTATGTTGTTCCAACTCAGTAGCTGTGTTTCTGAGAGCTTGGAGGCTATGCTCAGGTTGTTATGATGCTTACGATTGGTTATCGCGCAGTGTAGATATTATGGTAGAGTGCTTGCCCATATGTCAGGGTAATGAATGGCTTGAAGGGAGGTCTTCTCAGAGCGTAATTTCGAGATTTCAGTATTTTAGTTCCGGCGAAGGAAGGGCAATTGGACTATAAATGTTCAAGTTTGGGTGACAAAGTAATAAAACTTGGTGTTATCAAGTGAGGTGGAGTATTCACCTGTGATGTGATATCGTCGTCTTCGATCGAATGGAATGTGTTAAGTTCGCCGTTGGTATAGATCTTCGGTAACATTGGGTCAGAGTGTTGTGAAGTAGTATTGAAGAAGCGGTTATCAGAGATCGTGGTATGCGGTGGTTCAGGACTGAATAGTTATTCCTTATGAGTGCGGCTCAAGAAAGATAATCTTCGAAAAGGTTTAAGGTTGTGGTGACCTACTAGTTTAAGAGCCACATAGAATGATATTGAATGGAAGCAACAGTTGGTCAGCATACGATGAAGGAAGGCATGTGATAAGTGTCAGGTGGCGGATAAATTTCTAGGAGGCCAGGTGTAAGAAGCGGAAGTCGAACAGTTGCTTAGAGGGAGAGTTTGACCAAAGTGGGAGAGTGGCAGCGTAGCATATGAGTTCTATGGTGAGATAGTTGCACACATTGAAGAGAAGTTTGAGGTGATTTGAGAATTTTCGTGGATGGTGATTGGGTCCACGGGCTTAAATTGAAATGTTGGTTATTTCGGAGAAGGTTGGATGCAACAGAGAGGAGTTGTTAGGAATGAAGTAGGATGCAATATGGCGGTGAATTTGACGATATTGTCATGCATTTAATGGATGTCCATAAGGAGCAGACAGACTAGTAAAGTTGGTAAATGAAGAAGGGCGTAAGACGGGGAATTGATGTCGTAGATATTGTGCAATACAATGTCGTTGGAAGGTGTTGATTGGTAATTTTCGCAGGTGGGTTATCTCTTGTGAGAAAGTTAGTGGTTGTGTGGTTGGCAAGTTGCTGCGAGGAATTCTAGTGGCTATTCAGTAGGAGGATGAATATGTGAATGATGCTAGAGAATTTGAGTATTCTTGGAATGCTAACAGAGGAATTTAGAGGAATTTGACAGGTTGGTTGAGCAAGGTCATGTCAGCAATGAAGAAAGAATTTCGGTGGTGCAAGGAGTAGCTTCAGGCTAAGTGGGAGAGTCCCACCGCCTGCAATTGGGCTGCAGGATCATCTTCTCATGGGGGTTGCGGATTGTCGGTGTATTGACAAGTTATTTCAGCTAAAGGGAAAGGAGTAAAATGGTAATTGTGCATGGGATTGATAAATGTGTGCAAAAGTTGGCCTTATTGGACCAGGGTTAGGCTTTGGAAGATTCAGATTTTATGCTTAAGGCATAGGCGAGTTGTTAGGGTAGTGACTCAGTCACGTGCTTCATTGAAAAGGGTGTTCATGTGCTAGAAGAGACTTGGAGTTGATTGTATTCGAGGACAGTCAGAGTGGGGGACTTTCAATAGCGGTCCTAATGAATTCAAAAGTTAAAGAACGCAGTGTTTAAGGGTTTCAGGCAGCAGTATGATTAAGAATCGAGCTCGTGTAGCGTAATTTCTGAGAAAGGGAAAATGGTTGGAGTGTTCTATGTTATTTTCAGTGTGCATAATAGTATTGGGGGAGTGAGAGAAATAAACTCCAGATTGTAGAAAGATTATCAGGAGGGTATGAGAAGGTTTACGGGATTTAAATGGCATGGTCTCGTGAATCAAGGCCACTGGGGATGAGTTAGGATTGAGTTTGCTATGAGTTGAATGGGGTTACTATTATTTCTGAGGCAATTAAAGATGATCAAAAGAAGATAGACTGGTTAGCCATGGTTGAAATGGCACATGTACGGCAGTGATCAATTCCTTCAGTGTGATTGAGTTATGCGTGTGGCTTGTGTCGGTGCGTGCGAGGATTGTCGGCTGTCGTAATAGACTTTATTTGGAAGCATTCAAGTACTATGGTCTGTCAGGTGTAGGCGGATACCGGAAGGTTTATGGTGGTATAGACCACTACCTGAGGATTTGCATGTTAGGTGATTGTGAGAATTCACTTGTGTGTTGTTATGGTTCTCTTGAATTGAGGTAAGTAAAAGGCTTCTATATGATGAAGTGTTCCCCCTATTAGTGGTTCAGGAGTTATGATGGAATTCTGGCGCAATCCCATATTGGCATGTTAGTTGTAGTAAACGGTATGTAACAGGAAGTAAGGATCGAGATTGCGGTTCAGTGTTAACAAGGATGTCATGAGTTCGGATGAGCGAGAAAAAAGGATTTGAATGTTTAGAGTAAGTTGGTGTCGTCTTCAGTGTCACCTGAGATCGGTGTTTGATGAAAGAGGCTTTGCATCCTGGTTATGGGTTCTTGATTTGTTTTACAGTGTTAGTATGGTCGGCGGTATGGATGTGCAGACATGTTACCCTGTGTGGAAGGACGTGGGAGAATGACCACGGGAAGATCGTATGAGTGTTACATGTAGTCACTTAATGGATTGAGGACTTAGACCAAGTATAAGGAAGTGTAATATTGCTTATTTAAGGGTTTATGCCTAGAAGGCGTTCAATTCATCTTTGTTGTGGATTGTGGGGTGTAGTCCCAGCTATGATGATTGTTCTTGCGTGTTAGGAGAAGAGGCGGGTTATTATGGACCCAAGTGAGGCTATCAGCCTAGTCCAGTGCGAGCAGGATCGACTTGAAGTGTGTGAATGGATTTAAACAGGACATGCGAGTCAAATGTGTTCATTTCAGTATAGCGCTCCTCAAGAGTGGGTGTTAGAATATCAGATTTCGTCCAATTCATGTAAGTTTATGATTGTGCCATGTGAGTTGTGAAACCGCTTGATAAATTCCTATGTGCTGAGTTTACGCGTAATAATGATGTTATGTGAGCAGGACAGCTCTTGAGATTTAGAGTATATATATTGAACCTCAGTTGTGCTTAAGTTTTGTAGCATATGGCTCTATCAGCCTCCCCAGGATGGTATTATGCACTTAGCGTGCTTGTGACCGATTTTCAGTAATTCGTAATAGTGAGCAATTCAGCTCCGTGTATATCTCCTTATGTGAATTTTATGATGGGATCGGGTGGCACGCCACCACGGGTATGTTATATGGATCGGGTTGCACATCGCAACAGTGTGATGTTGAGTACGGTTCCCTATAATTATTTTTCTTGTGTTTTACTTCCTATTTTTTGTGGAAAGTTCATATTAGTTGCGTAAGTCGAGTAGTCCCTTCCTGAGTCATTTCCTTATGTATCATGTTCGAGTTGTGGCCTATTGGCGCATTGTGGCATCGTGTGAGATTGATGGTCATGTCTGGGGGTGATTGGTTGTTTGAACTGTTCATACTGGGTGAGGCGAGATTTATGGATCAGGGATCGATGCGATAAGATTATGTGAAGTATATTACAGGGCAATTACAAGTATTTGGTTAGTAATGAGGTGATGATTTTAGTCAAAAAGGAGATTCAATGTTTGGTTAACTCTGCAGTTGGTTAGGAATTCTACACATCTCCTCCGTTGTGATAGTATCGTCAACATTTTAGCAGGATGTATGTATATATCAGAAGATGCACCGGGAGCATCAGATTAATGGATTTTTTTGCTATTAAGGTCAAGGAACGTCACTGGGGTTAGATGATGAATTATGCGGTGCATGGTGCTGATTCAGCAAAAGATATGCAGTCATGTTCCGGTACCTCGTGTGGTAGTTGATACAATGTTTATATATTGGAACAGGCCTGGCGGAGAATTTCAAGTGTTGGAACTGGATTCTGAGCTTATTGTTTGGAGATAAGAGGATATCTTCAGATTTGATCAAGCTAAGGTGCTCAACCGGGTTGTGGTAGCACGGGCAGGTGCACTAGATGTTAAACAGTGATTTCAGATCACTCCGGAGCAGTTCTTAGCACGTTCGAGGACGAACATATGTTTAAGTGGGAGAGAATGTAATGACCCGACCGGTCGTTTTGAGCTCTAGCGCGTCGTTCGGAAGTTTGAGGCCATGAGAAGCATCATTTCAGGCATTATGACTTGTAGGCGTGGTCGGAATCGAGTTTCAGGAAGTTCAGAGTTAATTTGCAAAGGAAATTCTCATTTCGGAAGCCTTAAGTTGGAAGAATTGATTAAGATCAGAATTTTGAGTAAACGACCTCGGAATCAAGATTTGAAGGTTCCAGCAGGTTCGTATGATGATTTCGGACTAGGGCGTATGTCTGGATCAGGTTTTGGATAACCCGGGAACGTTTCGGCGTATATTGTGGAAGTTAGCATTTTAGAAGGAATTTCATAAGTCTGGGTTGTTGTGCATTCCAATGATATTGATGTCTGTTTGGGATTTCGAGTCTGGGAATATCTCTGTATGGTGATTCTGGAGTTGGGAGCGCGATCGGAAGTGAATTCGGATGTCCATGGGTCATTTTGAAGTCATCTGGCTAAAGATAGAAATTTGAAGGTTTTTTAAAAATCCGACCGGAAGTGAAAATTTTGATATTGGGGTCAGAATGCGACTTCAAAAATTGGAGCAGGTCCGTAATGTCAAATATGACTTGTGTGCAAAATTTGGGGTCAATCGGGCGTGATTTGGTAGGTTTCGGCATCGAATGTAGAAGTTTGAAATTTCTAAGTTCATAAAGTTTGAATTCTGGTGCGATTCGTGATTTCGGCGTTGTTTGATGTGATTTGAGGCCTCGAGCAAGTCCGTGGGATGTTATGGGACAGAGTCATGTGATTGGACGGGGTCCCGAGGGCCTCGGGTGTGTTTCGGGGTGGTTCCGGGTTATTTTTGAGTGTTTGGCTGCTGCTATTTGCTGGTGTCTCTGGTATGCATTGCGATCGCATACGGATGAGTGCAATTGCGGAGAAGAAATCAGGGGAGCTAGAATTTGTCCTATGCGATCGCAGGAAGTGCAATGCGATCGCGAAGGAGGAAAGGTTGGGGCTGCAGGTTGATGGCTTATGCGATCGCTGGGCTGAAGGTGCGATCGCACAGTGTGCGTTTAGAGGGCTTCTGGGACTTGGCTTATGCGATCACATCAGTGTATATGCGAACGCACAATAGAGGAAATAAGGGGGCTACAACTTTGGCTTGTGCGAACTAGGGTGCTGGGTCGCGATCGCACTGAGGGAATTTGGGAGGCAGCATAGTTGGCCTATGCAATCACGAAGCATGTTATGCGATCGCATAGGAGGGTCGCCTGGGCATTGTTATATTTTAAATGGGTCTTAGCTCATTTTCTCCCATTTTCCTTTGGTTTGGATGATTAAGGAGGGCTTCAACGGGAGATTTTCTTCAAGAATCACTAGGTAAGTAATTCCTTCCCATTTTGAGTTAAATACAAGGTTTATACATGGATTTGAACATGAAGATTTGTGGAAAAGTTGGGAATTTTGAAGAAAACCTAGAATTGGCAGTTTTGAATTTTGACCATGAATTTGAGCATGAAAATTAGAGTAAATTGTATATTTGAGCTAGTAAGACTATGGGTAGAGTTTATCTTCGAGAAATTTCGAAACCCGGGCGCGTGGGCTCGAGTGCATTTTGGTCAATTCCTTGAGCGGAGTTGAGAATTTATATAATTTAAATTTTACAAGTATTAGAGTGAATTTTCATTGGTTTTCCCGTTATTTGGTAGTTTTGGGGCGCTATGCATCAATTGGAGTCGGCGGAAGGGCTTGGAAGCCGGTTATGGAATTTCGGAGCGAAGTAAGTCTCCTTTCTAACTTTGTGAGAGGGAATTGTCCCCATAAGTGAACTAATTGAATATGTGCGGCTATTTGTGGGGGCTACGTACGCACGAGGTGACGGGAGTCCATGCGTAGCTATTAATATGCTCATGTTCGGGTAGCCTAGGACCCACTAACATGCCTTACTTGTTGTACTTGTAACTTTGTTGATAAAACGAGACTGTCTAATATCATTGAATTAGTAAATGGGTATTTAGGTAGGTTGAACTTCATTATCTTAATCATCTAAAAAGAGAATTTATCCTTGCTTTGGCTAAATATTCCCTGATGGATTCCTGAGGTATTACTTGAATGTGAGTATTTACATGGGTACCCGAGTTGGAGGTATGATTCGCGAGCGGGGTAACTTTATTATTTATATGTGACCGCTTCGCAATATATATATTATGCGAGTGGAGTGATTCTTTCCACTGCTCTCATGGGAGCGGGTCGTACACCATGGCGGAATAGATGCATCTATGGTTCGAGTCGTTCGACCCTCGGCAATGCACATTTTATTATTGTTGGTTCGGGACGAACGACCCTCGACATTTCCTATGCATGAGATATACATATTATATACCACCTGTGACTTGAATTGTTAAATTGTCTTAAGGACGTACATTGTTAGATTAAATGACGGAACCCGGAGAATTTATAAATTTATGGAAACAGTTAATCTTCCATGTTATTATTGTTATTCGATGTTAATAACCATGTTGATATCCTTCATATATTATATTGTGTTGACCCCTAGCAAGTGTCAAATCTACCTCTCGTCACTACCTCTCTGAGGTTAAGCGGGATACTTACTGAGTACACGTTGTTTTTGTACTCATGCTACACTTGTTGTGCATTTTTATTGCACAGGTACATTCACAACGATGTGGCTGGCTTGGAGACTTAGGCGAGCTGCATCATCCGGAGGCGATCCGCAGCTGACAGAGTCTCCCTCAGATGTATTTATTTTTATTTTAAATTCCTTATCCAATTGTATTTCGGACAAGCATTGTAGTATCTGTTAGATTCTTAGAAATTTGCTCATGCACTTGTGACACCGGGTTCTGGAATGTGTTTGGGATATATTTTATTAAAATGGAATATTAGACTATTGTATTTACTTAGCGTATTTTATTCAGTTATTATGTAATAAAGTGAAAGGTAATGATTTCAAAAATGCTAAAACAAGAAATTTAACTTAACCATTTAATGATTGGCTTGCCTGACAATTGTGTCCGGCGCCATCACGACCTTATGGATTTTGGGTCATGACACAAATAAAAAGTACACGCAGAAGGAGTTGAGAAAATATATAAAGTCAAGACATATTACTCTAGCAGGAATAACATAAACTAAAGTCAAAGAACACAAAGAAACAACTGTGACAGCAATTGTGGCTCCTAATTGGAGATTTCGGAATAATTATAGGAGTGCACCAAATGGAAGAATTTGGTTACTATGGGATAACAAGTTATATACAGTAACTAAGTTGAAAGAAGAAGCTCAACTACTGCATTGTCAAGTCAATATAATAGCATCAAATAAAACATGTGTTATAATTGTAATCTATGGGTATAACACATGTGAGCAAAGGAAAAGTATGTGGGAAACTCTTAGAATACCGGCTCAAGGAATGAATATTCCATGGTTAATAGTAGGAGATTTCAATGCAATGTTATATCCTCAAGATAGACTATATGGAAATCCAGTTCAATATGGGGAGATTAAGGATTTCAATGACTGCATTCATGAGTTACTACTCAATGAAGTAAGATGGAATAGGGAGTACTATACCTAGACTAATAAACATCAAAGCAATGAGAGAATTTGTAGCATACTGGACAGGGCTTTTGGCAACCATGAATGGATGATGGAATGGGGTCATGTTGTGATGGAATATGATGTGCCACTAATCTCAGATCATAATCCAATGTTGTTTACGCTGCAGACAAATCAGAGAGACATCAAAGTTCCATTCAGATTCTTTAACTCTTGGGTTGATCATGAAAAGTTTCTGACTATTGTGAATAAAGTATGGCAACAGAAGTTATCAAATTGGAAGATGAAAGATATATGGCTGAAATTGAATGCACTCAAACCACTATTCAAGCAACTGAACAATGAGGAGTTTAGGAGCATTACACAGAGAATTGACAAATCAAGAGCTGAGTTAGTGATGATACAGAAACAAATGAATTCAAATTGGACAGATAACCTAATGGAACGGGAAAGGATTACAATGCAGAATCTGGAAAAATGGTCCATGATAGAGGAGAACATCATGAAACAGAAGTCAAGAGCAAAATGGATCCAATTAGGGGATTCAAATACAAAATATTTCTCAGATGTGATCAAGGATAGAAGTCAAAGAAAAACCATCAAGGAGATCACATCACCAGAAGGAAGGGATCTTAAAGAGCCAAAAGAAATTCAAGAAGAGATAGTGAGATTTTATAAATCCTTAATGGGGTCTTCAGCAAAAGAATTACCAGCCATTAACAAGATGAACATGAAGGGTGGACCAACACTGACTCATCAGCAAAAACTAGCTCTAATTGCTCCAGTCTCTGGAGAGGAAATCCAGCAAGGTCTTGAGTTCATAGGTGAAGACAAGGCTCCTGGGATTGATGGATATAATGCTACTTTTTTCAAGGGGTACCATTAAGGAAGAAGTGTGTGAAGCAGTAAAAGAATTTTTCAACACAGGGAAGTTATACAAGGCCATCAATTGTACAACTCTTACATTATTGCCAAAAAATGACAAGCCTAGAACAGTGAAGGAGTACATACCAATAGCTTGTTGCACAATTATGTATAAACTGATATCAAAAGTTATAGCAGCAAGGATTCAAAGAGTCATTGCTTCTATAATAAGTGAGTCACAAGCAGGCTTCATACCAGGGAGAAAGATTGGGGATAACATCATTTTGGCACATGAACTAGTGAAAGCTTATACAAGGACGCATGTGTCACCTAGAAGCATGATCAAGATAGACCTACAAAAAGCTTATGATTCAGTGGAGTGGATATATTTGGAACAAGTTCTGGTGGAGTTGAGATTTCCTACAAAATTTATCAACTGAATCCTAGAATGCATTAAAACAGTCAGCTATACAATTCTAATTAATGGTAAACCTTCAATGCCTTTCAATGCTGCTAAAGGTCTTAGGCAAGGACACCCTATGTCTCCTTTCCTATTTGATATATCAATGGAGTACTTGAGCAGGAGCCTAAGGGGATTAGCAAAGGAGACAGAGTTTCATTATCATCTTGGATGTTCAAAATTAGCAATTACACATTTGGGCTTTGCTGATGATTTATTACTAATTGCTAGAGGTGACATGGCATCAGTGGTTGATCTACAATAATGTTTCAATCAGTTCTTAGCAGCTTCAGTCCTGAAAGAAAACCTGGGAAAGAGTTCAATATACTTTGGAGGTGTGAACAAAATAGACAGAGACAGTATTGTGCAGGAATTGGGTTTGACTTAAGGTGAGCTACCTTTTAAATACCTAGGGGTTTCATTGTCAACTAAGAAGCTGCCTCTAGTGCAATGGCAACCACTAATTGAAAAGATAGTGGCAAGGATATCAACATGGACAACAAAGAAGTTATCTTATGAAGGAAGAGTGCAACTGGTGCAGACAGTCATGTTTGGTGTCCAAGCATATTGGGCTCAACTCTTCATACTTCTTACCAAAGTTCTAAAAACAATTGAAGCTTATTGTCGTAGCTATATATGGTCAGGTAGCAACACTATCAGTAAGAAATCTTTAGTGGCATGGGAAAGAGTATGTGCTCCAAAGAGTGTTGGAGGATTGATTGGGTATGGAAAATTTACAGAAGTGGAACAAAGCTGCTATAGCAAAGAATTTTTGGGATCTTTCTTAGAAGCAAGACAAGTTGTGGATAAAGTGGATTCATGCATACTATATTAAGGGCCAAGCAATAGAAACAATGGTAATACCACAACAAGCATGCTGGATGATTAGGAAGATCATGGAGGCAAGGAAAGTGTTTGAAGGGATGCAGTGGAGATTCAAATGAAAGAGCTTTACAAGGCAGATATATGTCCAGATGATAGGTGAGGATGCAAGAGTACCATGGAAAGATATGATGTTTAATAATGCAGCTCATCCTAAAACAAAATTTACACTGTGGTTGCAACTACAAAGCAGACTACAAACTACTGATAGGTTAGTAAAATGGAGGTTGGTAATGGATACTCAATGTGTAATGTGTAGAAAGGCTGATGAAACACATGAGCACCTATTTGTGGAATGTGATCTTGCTAAAGAAATATGGCACAGAGTCAACAACAATTTGCACAAGGCAAACCAATGACAACAAGAGGATGGCAGCAATATCAACCGGAGATTATTAAACGAGCAAAAGGGAAAACTCCAACTGCACAAATATTCAAGATGTTATATACAGAATTTGTTCATAGTATTTGGATAGAGAGAAACATGAGAGTATTTGAGAAAACATACAAAAATAGTGAATCAATAGCTGGAGAAATTGCTTGTATGTGTAGTATTAGAGTATCAGCAAAAATTAGAGAAATAGTTAATACTTTTAGATTCTAGTTAGCTACAGAGGATGAACAACATATGATTAGGTAATTGTGTTAGTTAGCTACTGATTTGTAAAGTTTCTTTGGTGATAAATAAAATATTTAGTTACCAGAAAAAGAAATAGGTTTACATTAATTGAAAGGGAAGGAGTATATGTTAATAATAAACAAAGAATCTATTTCTCAAAAGATAGAAAACAATGGAGTCGTTGAAAATAAATGAAAACAACAACTCAAGTCCCACGAGGCGTATAAAAGGTTAATTTCGGGGTCTACTGGTCATGTTTTTTTGGCTCTTTACGAACTTGTTTTTAGTTTTATGATCCTTTTTTTTTTTTTTACACATTGGTGATTTAACTTTGCACGTAAGAGATATGTCTTTTACACATAAAAGATCTAAAAATATCATTTTGTTTAATTCAAAATTCTAAAAGTGCATGATGTAAAGATAGCACTATAACACTTGACGAGGAGCATTACAAAGAAACAAATTCTTTGTATTTTTTTCTCAGGTTAACGTTTTAATAAAAGTGTTAGCTGTTCGACAAAGTATTTTATCAAATTCATGATTAAAATCCAAGTTCACTGTAGATTGATATGAACTTCTACATGTATTACTTGTTATCCCTAAGTTTCGTTCAACTAAATTGACGATTTTTACTGACCACTTTTCCTTTTTTAATTAGATTATTATATGTTTAATTAGGTTAGGGAGGATTTCGTTCACCTTGTTGATACGGGATTACGAAAATTCAAGTGAACAGTAATAATTATTTTAACTTATGATACTATAATTTATGGGTAAATATTATTTTTAGTCCGCACCAGAAACAATTTGTATTCTGGAACAAAAAAGATGTATAAATTAGTATCATTTTTGTACATAACATACATATAGTATATATATAAGAAAAAAATCAATTATAGCGGCTATACTGTCGAAAAATATTTTTCAGAAATATTTTCCTTGAACTCGCACCAAACACATCCTAAGTTTTCATTTATACAGTTTATTTTTCGTAGTCCACTAGTTTAATTGTGCATGGCATGAAACATTGTATTGGGTGATTAATTATCATTTACTGAACGGCAAAGAACCCAATATACTTCTGTACTTTGAAAATTTGTTTAAAAATACCCTCTTTATATTATTGGGTTATTTATACTCATGTCGTCATACTTTCAAATAAAAATACCCTTATTTGGATGGAGTGCCACGTGGTAGCACCAGATGAAAATGACTCATTTCTTTTTTCATCTTATCTTAAAAAACCTACCACCCGACCTAATTTTCACCCAGGCTAAACTTAGCTTCTTTTGTTCTAAAGCAATTTTTTTGAAAAAACTGAAAAGAAAAAAAAAAGATTCAACAAATTATTTTCGTTTTTTAAAAACTAATGCCCCTTTAGGAAAGTCTTTCTATTCAGTTTTTACAAAAAAAAAGTTATTTCAGTTTTTACACAAAAAATGCTTAAGAAAGCTGAAAAAATGAAAGATATTTTATTGTAAAAACTGGAAAAATAAACTTTCCTAAAGCAGTGGACTACAGGTGCATTAGTTTAAAAAAAACGAAAATATTTTGCAATTTCTTTTTTCAGTTTTTACTAAAAAATACTTTAAAAAAACTGAAAAATCTGAAAAATATTTTTTAAACTGAAAAATATTAATTAAAAAGCAATTTTCTAAGGTAATTTTTTTTGGTAAAAACTGGAAAAAAAAAAGATTCAGCAAAATATTTCGTTTTGTAAAAACTGAAAGAAAAGGACTTTCCTAAAGCAGTGGTCGACTACAGGTGCATTAGTTTTGAACAAATGAAATTATTTTGCAAAATCTTTTTTTTTAAAAGGTTTTACCAAAAGAAAATCCTTTAAAAATAACTGGAAAAAAAGACTTTCCTAAAGCAGTGGATTATAGGTGCATTAGTTTTTTTTTTTTAAAGAATTTTTTTTGTTGAATCTTTTTATTTTTCTTCAGTTTTTACAAAAAAATCACTTTAAAACAAAAGATGTTAAGTTTAGCATTGGGTGAAAATTGGGTCGGGTGGTAGGTTTTTTAAAATAGATCGAGTAAAAAAAAAGAAATGAGTCGTTTTCACCTGGTGCTCCCACGTAGCACTCCATCCAAAATAAGAGTATATTTGTTCCAAAGTGTGATGACACAGATGTAGATAACCTAATAATATAACAAAAGATAATCTTAGACCATTTTTAAAAGTATATGAGTATATTTGGCCCTTTGCCGTTTCTGACCATTTTTCAGATTTTTTGTTACTTACATATTATTTCAATCTTATTTTGTTAAATATTTGATAAGTAAATATTTATATAAAAATTTGACAAACATATTATCGATTAAAATGTTCTTTTGGAGAAGTCTATTAGTAAACCAGAGTCAATTGGAAAACAATGAGGTTCAACAATGATGCAAGACCCAACGCAAAGTTTACACTATGGTTGCAACTACATGGCAGATTACTAACTACTGATAGGTTAGTAAAGTGGGGATTGACTGTTGACAAACATTGTGTTATGTGCCAAAAAGCTGAGGAGAATCAAATGTGAATTTACGAATGAAGTGTGGCAACGAGTGAATCAATGGGCAAAAGGAGGACCACTGAAAGCACAGACTTGGCAGCAACATCAACAGGAAGTCAGTCAAAGAGCAAAGGAAAGAACTCAACAAGCAATGATATTCAAAATGATCTATACAGAATTTGCTTATAGTATATGGATAGAGAGAAATATGAAAAATTTTGAGAAGAAATATAGAAATAGTGAATTATTAGCTAGGGACATTGCATGTATATGTAGTATGAGAGCAACAACAAAAATGGAGAAAATATTTCATACGTTTAGAATGTAATTAGCTAATGAAGATGATAGTTAAGGATAACTAACTGTCAGCTTTGTAATGATTTTTGGAGATAAATAAAATAATTTGTTTACCAAAAAAAAAAGTCTATTAGTAACACATAATAGTAATTGTTTTAGTTGTCTGACAATAATTTTTCGTTGATATACACTTTCAGGTTAATCGAATTTAGTAATTAAACATAAAAATCAATATGATACCTAAATATTAATAACTACTTCACATTGAAAAAAGATATAAGAATTTAATAGATCTTGACATATGATATGAATATGAAAGAACAAAGAGATAAACACATTTTAATAACACTTGATAAGAAAGTGATAATACCACTAATTATTTAAGGTCAATAAATATGGTGCACTTCATATTCTCTTAAAATTTATATTCTGCAAGAGAATCACAAATATTTTGAGACATTTTTTTAAAGAAAATTATATATAAATCTTAAAAATATATATAAAAATTATATATTTATATATCGGGTTGGTACGAATTCTTTTACTCAATACTAAACTAAATAAAACCAAATCAAGTCAAATCTTTTTAATCAATTTTATTTAATTTTTTGATTTAATGTGATTTTTTGATTTAATTTATACACTAGACATGACTCATGAGTATGATAAGGTTATGGATAAATTTTGAAGTGGAAAATAAAACACTGAAAGGATAAATAGAATGAAGTGTCAAAATGAAAAGAAAATAATAAAAGAGAAGATAAATAAAAGGGATATAGTGGGCCAACATCTTTGCAAGGAATATTACTCAAGTTTCCGCATATCCCAATAAATGGACCCCTCTTATGTCGCGTTAGGTAAAGTAAGTTTAAATGTACTGCTATAATAGTTGCTATAATAGTTCTTCCTCTGTTTTATTTCGTGTGAACCTGATTGATTGCATATCGTGTTTAAAGAAAAAATGAAGATTTTTAAAATTTATAATTTTAAGTAATTCAAAAAAAGACCTAAAGTATTTATGTGGTTATAAAAACTTCTCATTAACGGTCGAATTATAAGTTTAACTAAAATTATTTTTAAATTTAGAAATGAGTCATTCTTTTTGGAACGGATCAAAAAAAAAAAAGTTCACATAAACCGGAACGAAGGGAGTACAAATTTTTGTCCATAAGAAAATTTTCAATTTTTTATTTTTTATTTTTTTATTTTTTTCGAAGTTAGTATTTGATTATAAATTTTTAATTTTTTTAAAATAATCCAAAATTATATTCATGTCCAAACATAACTCTAAATTTCAAATATCAGTTTCACTCGAATTTGTTTTTCACTTTTTTCCAAAATTTTACAATTCTTATGTCCAAACGCCCACTAACTTCACGTTTGGCCATGAGTTTTGTCAAAATAAATTTGGGATTTATTTGGCAAACTCATGTTTGGCCATAAATTTTGCCCATATTTGGCAAAATCCCAAACTTCAAATTTCAAAATTATCCCAATTGCTGATTTTGGGCCAAAATCCCAAAACTTGAGAATTTTATACATGTTTTTCCAAAATAAAGTTGAGAAATATGTTTTGAAAACGTATGTCCAAACACATTTCCATCTTCAAACCAAACTTCACTCAAATTAGATTTTTCAAAACAAATTTGGGAATATATGGCCAAATGCTAGCTAAATTTCAAACCTTATATTTTCTAACTAAAAAAACAACGGATATACAACAGAAATGTTTGATGGGTAAGGCCATCTCCGACCTTTACCCCTATTTTGGTCCTCAAAATGGAGATTTTCCCATTTTTGGGATAATTTACTCCAACTATTTCCCCGTTTGTTTCCCTAAAAAAAGAATATTTTTTTAATATTCTTCTCTCTATTTTATATTATATTATTATCTTTCATTTCAATTTTCATTTTTTAAATTCTATTAAACAAATTCCATCTTTATTTCATTAATTTGTAATTCCCAATTAAACAAGTCCATAAATTTTTAAATAATATAATTAGTATGCAATTATTATAGATTAACTAATAATTCAAATAAAAGTTAAATCATTGTGATATAAGATTAATTAAGAAGTTTTGGTTGTTCAAAAAGAAAAACTAAGAGTAAAAGAAATAAAAGAAGAAAATAAAGTTTTAATGATGGATGTGGATTCTATTGTCGATCTGACTCGTTATTATGCTATTTACACTCACAACCGCAACAATCATCGGTCCCATTCACTCAATACTATAATGATTTTGGTGTATCTGGAAACGACATACCTCTATACTAAGTTATTATGTTATTTACCGTAGTTTCAATTTTTATGTATTTTAATTTAATGTATTTCCAATTTTAATGTATTTTCAATTTTCACTTTTCAATTTTAGCAACATCTAATATTTTATATTTGCACCATTCATTTTATGAGATGATTATATATTTTTCATACAATTATAACTTATAATAAAATTAACTTACAATTTTACATAAAAAATAATGAATGCACGAAAATTAATTTATCAAAATCATACGCCAAAGTTAAGATGTAAATTAATATTATAAAGATATTACATAAGCATAATTAGGTATATATAAATAGATAAATTAAAAGAGTTAAATAATAAAATATGCATGAATAGTAACGGGAGAAATAAATAGTGTACCCCATATTTGAGGGAACACTATTCATCTCCCACTTTGGGGGCAAAAATGGGGAAGAGTGGGAACTTCATTTTGGCAAAAATTGTCCCCATTATGAGAAAATGGGGGAGAGTTGGAGATGGCCTAATGGGATTCCTTCATCTGTAACGATATAAGAGTCCGTTTGGATTAACTGATTGTAAATAACTAATAAGTTTGAAGTGCTGAAAAGTATTTTTAAGTGCTGAAATTAATTTTTAAAGACGAAATAGTTTCCTGGCCATTTTTTCTAGCACTTTTAAAAGCCGATATATGAACTCTTGAGTATTCCATTTAAACATCTTTACTTGAAAAAATGATTACGTGATGGTGCGTGTTATTCAATTACTGCTGATATAAATTTAATTTAATATTTTATATAGTCACATGCACTCTCGTTGCTTCCATGCTTGCCGCTTCAACCGTGGCTATTAGCACCACATCATATTCCTCCTCCTTCGCTGATCCTGATGTCACCTGTCACTCGCCTTCTACTGAGGGACTTGGGTGTTCTTCGTCGACGGAGAAGCGCAGATCTGACAACTCAAGGAAACAGCCATTGAGATCAGCGACGGAGAAATTCACTCCTAGATTTGATGGCCTGAGATTCATCGAGAGTTTGATTACGGCTCACATGTGAAATCGATCATCAATGTAATTACAGGGTCAATTAATAGGATTTGAGGAACCGAGGTAGCATTAGGCCCGTTTGTTTATCCACTGAAATTGTCATGATTCAGAACATGGCATCTTTGTGCAATGTGATTGATTGACATGTTTTATTTCTCTTAACACTTATTTTGGAATTTGCATTTAAAAAAAAGTTTTTCAATTTCCGATAATGGAGACTGTAAACATAAGCTCCGATTTTACTTTCATGGTTATTGAAGTTTGGTTGATATCTTGGAAGGAATTACGCGAGTGCGTAGGGGATGTGCTAAGATTCTGAGTTTTTTTCTTTGTTTGGATTGTGTTCTATGTTTTGCTAGAAGTGGCTATGGTAAAATAGAAGAGGAGGGGGAAAGGGGGGGTGGGAGTTCTGTAGGGAGGACAGGGGAAAATGGAAGGGAAAGGAGAAAGTCTCATTTTCCTTTTCCTTTTTTAATAAAAATAATAACATTCACGCGCCTTTGTAGCGTGATATGCACACAATTTAGCCATGTCAGCTGCGCCACTTCCATATAGGTATAGTCAACGGTCAAATGTGTTTAATAGTATTTATTATATCAAGTTGGAGTGTTCAAATGAGAAAAGTGCAAGTTTATGTATCGACTTTTAAAAGTGCTACAAGTTTAAGTGGTCAGGAGCCATTTCGCCATTTTAAAAATAAATATTTACGTGTTTGAATGAAAGTGCTGAAACTGATAATAAGCAGTTGATGTGTTTGATAAAAAAGTGCTGATAAGCTTTTTTGTTTTGTTAAAATATCTAAAATACTTTTGAATTTATTTTAAAAGATTATAAATTAAAAAAAAAATGGAAAGAAAATAATTAACAAGAAATATGGAAGGAAGAGAAAGTCAAAAAATTTATTTTGGAAAAAGTATTTTGTGAATTAGACTATATTGTTAAGGATAAATTAGTAAAAGTGTTAGTCAAACTAGACGTGCTTATAAGCTGAAAAGGCATAAATTTTGAGTGACCAACTTATTTATAAGCACTTTGGATGTTTACCAAATGCGTAGAAAAGTCAAAAGGTGTTTATAAATCAATTTGACCAGATTATAAGTTTAGTCAAACACGTCTACGTCCCTAAATCAAATCAAACCATAAGAATAAAAAAATATTGTAAGAGTGGTTCCCCTTTTAATGGTCTTTACACTGTAAGAATACCAAAAATCAAATAGTTAAATGGAGAACAGAACTTTCTTCATCCAATTTATGTGACTCCGTTGTAGCATGGTCTAGAGTAGTTATCATCACCCTAGACCATTAATAATTATATTTTCAAACATTTCTTTCATTAACACAAATATAATACATAAATTAAATTATCACCTTAAATTTATTTTACTAAAATTGTCCCGACCTCAAATCTTAACAGGTCGTGATGGCGCCTATCGTGAAACTAGGCTAGTCAACCATCACATCACTACCCATTCGTTCTATTATAATATTTCACAAATCAATAACAAACAACAAACATAGTATAATTAATTTCATTAAGTTTTTACGCCCCAGTAATAATCTAACAGTCTAATCAAAACCTCCCAAGACTGGAGTCAACATGATCACGAGCATCTACGAAATAAAACTAACTCTACTAATGTCTTAAATAAAGTCTAGGAATGAAATGCTAAAACTAAATAAGGAAGGGAAATGGAGAAGTTGTGGACGCTGGACAGCTACCTCGAAATCCCGTAAAAACTGCTGCTAACGAACAGAGATGGCTACTGCTCCGCACTAGTACCTGGATCTGCACACAGGAGTGCAGGGAGTAATGATGAGTACGTCAACTCAGTAGTAATGAAAATAAATCACAGTCTGAGAAATACGAAACACACAGCACAGATACACCAATTCACAAAAAAAACAGTAAAACACCAAGTCATCATAAAGTATCCACCAAATACATAAGTTCGAAAACCAATTTCCAGAAATCCTTTGAAACAAGTATAATTTCAATATATCTCAGTAAAAATCAATTTGAAAAATGAAGTGAATCATAGTTCAAAAACTCAGTAAAATCATCATAAATCTGCCCCTGGAGCCATAATCATTTCTCGTAACAATTTCCCTCAGTATCATCCCATCAGGCAACCTCACAATCACTCAGTATCAGCCCCGCGGGCAACATCACTCATTAGGTACATGCGCTCACTAGGGGTGTGTACAGACTCCAGAGTTTTTTGAGTGTCAAAACACTTTTCGAGAAACGAGTGAGTGAAAATCATAACATATCAACGAGGAAAATAGTAAAATCAGCCCTCAAGGGGTAAACAAATCGGCACTAGGCCCCAACATGGCTTACAACCCAAAACATATCAAATATGTATCAATACTATTAAACATAGACTTTAAAATCGATTTCACAACTCAATAGTTTCCTAAATAGGGAATATATTTCCAAAGTTCCAACCGTTGCATTCCAAAACCCGTGAAAGGGTGCAGAGTCCGGGGTTTCATACCCTCAGGACATGATTTAAAGACATTACTTACCTCAAACTAGCCCGAAAACTATTCCGCAATACGCTTGCCTCTCGAATAAACTCTCGAATGCTCCAAATCTACCAAGTTCAGATTTTTATCATCAAATTATGCATAAGAAATGAATTCCAATTGAAAAATATCAATTTTAGCTCAAAACCCGACTCCCAGGCCGCGTCTCGGAACTCAAAAATTTTTATGCCAAAATTTTCTTCATCATCTCACGAGTCCGTACATATAAATAACGCTAAAATCGGAGTTCGTTTGACCCCTCAAATCAACCCCTAAAGGTCCCATGATTTTCATGAATTAAACACTGAGATTATGTTCCTTAATCACCTATAATCGAGTTTTAAGGTCCAAAATAGTTACCTCTATGAAGAAAAGTGATTTCCCCTCTTCACAATTGCCTCAAAAGCTTCTTCCCGTTCAAAAATGGTGTTTAAATAGGTTATGGTTGCGGAAGGATTTTAATATAACTGCCCATATTTTTAATAAAATGGCATGTGCGTTCGTACGCTCCTAGGAGCGTTCGCACAGTGTCCTTCCTACTCTCTCACGCGATTGCAACACTGTGCACGCGATCGCACAGTGCACTAGTCCCATTTCCCTCACATGCCCAGGCGCCTGTGCGGTCGCACACACTCACACGCGATCGCACAGCTTCCTCCCTCTCTACACTGCGATCGCACCACTTCCCCTGTGATCGCACAGAACAAATTCTGGGGCCACACCAACAGACCTATGCGATCGCATATGACACCCCGCGATCGCATAGAAGAATTTACACCCTGCAACACACCAGCAAAAACAACATATTTTTCAAGTCCGGAAGTGTCCGTTAATCACCCGAAATCAATCCCGAGCCCCTTGGGGCCCAAACCAAATTTACCAATACATCATAAATGATAATTCAAACTTCGTTGCACTCTCAAAACATTAAATATAACCTCAAAACACCAAAATCACATCGGATTCAAGCCTAAGAACTTTGAAATTTTCTAAAATCCACCAACGATGCCGAAACTATTTAAAACTACTCCGATTGACCTGAAATTTTGCAGACACATCCAAAATGACATTACGAACCTGTTCCAACTGTCGGAATTCCATTCCGATCCCGATATCCTATTTTCCACTCCCGCCCTAAAATCACCAAAAACAAACTTTCGCCAATTCAAGCCTAATTCTACACCAGACATCACAAAAATATTTCGAACACACTCCTAAGTCCCAAATCACCTGAATCAATTTCACCTTCTCCAACGCATCCTACATAAAATCTGTGCCCAATAATTTAGCCTCACCGAGCTCGAACCAACCAACCGGAGATCTACACCTCCTACCATATAAAGCCTCATACGGGGCCATCTGAATACTGGACTGGTAGCTGTTATTGTATGCATACTCCGCTAGGGGCAGAAACTGATCCCATGAACCACCAAAAATCGCACAAGCCCTTAACATATCCTCCAATATCTGAATAGTCCGTTCCGATTGCCGTCGGTCTGAGGGTGAAATGCAATGCTCAGCTCTACATCAGTACCCATACCTTTCTGTACGGCCCTCCAAAATTGAGATGTGAACTGAGTACCTCTGTCAGAAATAATAAAAATCGAAACTCCATGCAATCGGACAATCTTCTTAATGTAAATACCAGCTAACCGCTATGAAGTATAAGTAGTACTGACAGGAATGAAATGCGCGGACTTGGTCAATATATCCACAATGACCCAAATAGCATCAAAACCCTTTGAAGTCTGTGGAAGCCTAACTACAAAGTCTATAGTGATTTGCTCCCACTTCCACTCTGGAATATCTAACCTCTGAAGTAACCCACCTGGTCTCTAGTGCTCATACTTGACCTGTTGGCAGTTTAGACACCGTGCTACATACTCAACAATATCTCTCTTCATCCGCCTCTACCAATACTGTTGTTTCAGATCCTGATACATCTTCGCGGCACCCGGATGAATAGAATACCGCGAGTTGTGAGCCTCTGCTAATATTAATTCTCGAATACCATCTACATTGGACACGCAAATACGACCCTGCATCCTCATAACACCGTCTTCACCAATTGTCACATCCCCGACATCATCCCGACGGACCCTATCCTGAAGGACTAATAAGTGCCGGTCATCATACTGGCGAGCTCCAGTATGATCATAAAGAGAAGACCGGGAAGCCATGCAAGCTAATACCCGCGGAGGGTATGAAAAATCCAATCTCACCAACTGACCGGCTAAAGCCTGAACATCAAGTGCTAAAGGCTGCTCTATTGCTGAAAGGTATGCTAGACTCCCCAAACTCTCAGTTCTGCGACTCAAGGCATCAGCCACTACATTGGCCTTTCCCAAGTGATACAAAATAGTAAGATCATAATCCTTGAGAAGCTCTAACCATCTCCTTTGCCGCAAATTCAAATCCTTCTGCCTCAGCAGATACTGCAAGCTACGATGATCAGTGAAAATCTCACACTGTACTCCATACAAGTAATGCCGCCAAATCTTTAAGGCATGAACGATGGAAGCTAACTCAAGATCGTGCACTGGATAGTTCTTCTCGTGCACCTTCAATTGTCTCGACGCGTAGGCAATCACCCTACCGTCCTGCATCAACACCGCTCCTAAGCCAACTTTAGAAGCATCACAATAGACTGTGTAAGAACCCGAACCAGTAGGCAACACTAGTACTAGAGCTGTGGTGAATGCTGATTTGAGCTTCTGAAATCTCTCCTCACACTCATCGGACCATCTGAATGGAATACCCTTCTAGGTCAATCTAGTCAATGGTGAAGCAATAGAAGAGAATCCTTCCACAAAGCGACGGTAATATCCTGCCAGACCAAGGAAACTCTTAATCTCAGTAGCTGAGGACGGTCTAGGCCAACTCTTCACCGACTCAATCTTCTTTGGATCAACCTGAATACCGTCACTTCATCACCTACTCAGGCATCTAGGGGAGGTGGTCAGGCATCTAGAGGCCGCCCTAGAGGGGTAGGTCGAGCAGGTGGAGGCCAGCCACGTATTTATGCACTTCCGGCTAGGCCTGATGCTATGGCCTCAGATGCGGTGATTACATGTACTATCTCAGTTTGTCACAGTGATGCTTTGGCTTTATTTGACCCTGGTTCCACGTACTCGTATTCAAGCTGAGTTTATTCTGTGAAGCTAATTGTCTAGGTGAGATTGGTTATAGCTGATTCCCTTGCCGGGATGATTTGGTTTCTTTGGTTGTGAACTTGAATTTATAGAATCGTTGCTATATTTGCCTTGTTTCCCCCTCGTTATGCTGCTTCTCCTTGTGCTTGACATTCCTTTCAGTGGCTACTTCTTATGAGTGAGTTTTTACCATTCTTGTGATTCATGTCTTTGTATTGATTTGCTCATCGCACCTTGCATTCTGTCTTTGCTGCTTTTGCGCCTGTTGTGGCATTGTATACTGTTTCTGTTGCATTCTGGTTGTTTTCTTCAGTGGCTGCATTGCATATTTAAATTGGGACTACGGACTGAGATCCCGGAGCTTTCCCCCTGTACTGCATTGCATATTTAAATTGGGACTACGGACTGAGATCTGGGAGCTTTTCCCTANTTGGGACTACGGACTGAGATCCCGGAGCTTTCCCCCTGTACTGCATTGCATATTTAAATTGGGATTACGGACTGAGATCTGGGAGCTTTCCCCCTGTACTGCATCGCATATTTAAATTGGGACTACGGACGAGATTCCGGGAGCTTTCCCCCTGTACTGCATTGCATGAAAAATTTGAGTTACGTACTGAGTTCTGGTGTGTTTATCATTGAGGAGATTTGGATCAAAAGATATACATACATATGTGTATATATATACATACATATGTGTATATATATACATACATATGTGTATATATATATATATAGCTGAAAAGCAATTATCTCCAGAAAAGTTATGTCTGAAGGACTCCTACTTCGAAAGTATATTTGAAAAGTATTTGTCTTGCAGCAAAATAATATTTGAAAGAGCAGTATTTGGAAAAGTATATTTGAACACCCCGTATTTTGAAGGGGTGCTTTAAAGATTCCTCTTTATAAAAATATAAATATACATTCAGAAAAAGTATGTTTCAAAGAAGAAATTCATCTATTCTGAAATGACTATATCTTTAAAGCTTTTGAAATAAACTCACGATTTAAAAGGTTTTCACTTGAAGGTTTGATCAGCTTTATTGAGTTTATTGGCTAAGGCCTGATGAGAATAAATTGATGCGGTGCTGAGTTGCTAGTGTTCTATTGGGTTGTGTTTTCCGACATTTGGCTTACATTCTTTCCATTCCCTTGCGTATTTCTATTATGATGTCCGTTGATCGTAATTTCTGAATTTTTTTCCGTATTATTCTATCGTACCGTTGATTATAACGAAAAACATTTAGATAGATATTATGTTTTGGTCATTTCTACATTTATACCTTTTTACTTATTAGACCAGTGGTGCCTTGACTAGTCCTCGTCACTACTTTACTGAGGTTAGTCTTGATACTTATTGGGCACCGCTGTGGTGTGCTCATACTACACTTCTGCGTATTTTTGTGTGCAGATCCAGGTATCTATTGTTAGTAGCTATACGGATGCATTGACGAGGACACTTAAGGTAAACCTGTTGCTGCGTTCGCAGGCATCAGAGTCACCTTCCTGTTTATGCCAACTGTACTTACTATTTCTAGACAGTTCTATTTAGATTCGGTAGAAAGATTTCGTAGAGCTTATGACTTGTATTTACCGGGCTTTGGGGAAAATGTAAACTCAATCAAGATTTCTATTATCGAGATTGCTAAAGCTCTTTTATTATTGTTATTGTGGTTAAATATTAGGCTTACCTAGTCCCTAAGACTAGGTGCCATCATGGTACCCAACGGAAGAAAATTTGGGCCGTGACAAAAATAATACATAAATTAAATTACCGTCATATACTAATAGAAATAAGTCAAATTTTGTAAATGAATAAGTAGAGTACATATTTAATAAGAAAAATTAACTTAAATAGTCATTCGTCCAAAAATAATAAAGAAATATACACTTTTAGCTGCTCGCAAAAATAATAGATAATATATATATATATATATATATATATTGTTGGGTACTATTAGCAAATGTAATTAGTTTAAGTTGACCGATCACGTTTGAAGTATGCCCTTAACCAACAAAAGTATATATTAATTCAATATTGGCAAGGGGCTACAAATATTTTGGACCGGGCGACCAAATGGTCATGGGGCGCTCTATTTGGTCGCCCATTTTTAACTTCTATCCGTTTTGTTTTTTCGTTCGTATTCGTACCCTTTTTTGTTGTTAAAAGTGATTTAAAAAGATGATTTTGCCCTTCAGGACTATTGAAAAAATTATAGATTGCAGGACAAAACTTCAGCATGCTTTGGTATGAAGTTTTAGCAAATGAACTAAGTACCTTCAACATGCATTAGAAAAAAACTCATTAGAAAATTACATACTGCAAGACAAAAACTTAAGCATGTTTAGTCTGAAGTTTTAGCAAATGAACTAAGTACCTTCAACATGCATTAGAAAAAAACTCATTAGAAAATTACATACTGCAAGACAAAAACTTAAGCATGTTTAGTCTGAAGTTTTAGCAAATTAACTAAAAAACTTCAGCTTGTTTAGACTGAAGTTTCGTATAAAACTCATGACAAAACTGTAGACTGCAGGACACACATCAACGTGTTTGGTGTGAAGTTTTAGCCAATGAACTAAATAACTTCAGCATGTATTAGCAAAAACTCATTAGAAATTTACATACTGCAAGACAAAACTTTAAGCATGTTTAGTCTGAAATTTTAGCAAATGAACTAAAAAACTTAAGCAAGTTTAGTTTGAAGTTTTAGCAAATGAACTAAATAACTTCAGCATGCATTAGCGAAAACTCATTAGAAAATTACATATTGTAAGTCAAAAACTTAAGCATGTTTAGTCTGAAGTTTTAGCAAATAAACTAAAAAGTTTAAGCATGTTCAGTATGAAGTTTTTGCAAATGAACTAAATAACTTCAGCATGTTTAAACTGAAGTTTTAGCAAATGAACTAAATAACTTCAGCATGGTAAGACTGAAGTTTCGGATAAATTTCATGACAAAACTGCAGACTGCAGGATAAATAACTTCAACATGCATTAGCATGAAGTTTTAGCTTCAATGTGAAACAACTTCATGCTATATTAGCATGAAGTTTTAGCTTCAACATGAAACAACTTTATGCTACATTAGCATGAAGTTTTAGCTTCAAGGTGAACAACTTCATGCAAGTGTGATTTTGAAGAGAATTTGGACAAGTTTCTCGTTTTTTGATAAAGCTGCTGAGAGGAGAAGATGAGATATTTTTTTTTACAAATGAGGTTGCAGATCACGCGAATAATCTTTTGTCAGGGGTGTAATTGTCATATTATTACGGATCTTTTATCAGCTGGTTGCCAAATCAATAATTTTTAAAAATAAGGTACAGGTTAAAAGGTGGCACAAATATTGAGTACGACTGCAAATCCCCTGCTAAATGTGCACCACTTTCCTTAAGTGACCCAACCCGGCCTAGTATGTTTTGGGTACCTTCATTGCCTTTGGGCTTGTAACGTTTCAAAACTTGGACCCAAGCCCAATTGGAAATTTGGCTGATCATGGCACGGTGACTAACCAACATTGACAGTTATCCACAATCCCCTGATTGTACAGCTTTGGGAAAGAAAAAGGGCTTGTTACACAAAAAGCCCGCCAAATTCATTATTTTTTTTTTAGCCGATATACGTAGATTTTATATATATATATATATATATATTCGTCGGCTAACTTTAGTTTATGAGATTAGGTGAAAAGCTATTTGGATTAATCGGTGTTTCCAGTGAGCATACCGCTTATGTTTCCCTAGCACTAGCATTTGTGACAGTTGCCCAGTTAGGGGAAAAGATCTGTGTTGTTTTTATGGGCCTCTTATGACCCAACCCATGCAATTTCCAGGGGTAGGTTTGCACAAAGAGGATCATTTTAATCCTCTATTTAATTTTTGTCTACATCTAAACACGTTTTGCAAGTAGGTTAGCAGCACATACTCACTATTTTAGCCGCTTAAACTAAAATAGCTGGCAACTAAGTTATGATGGGTGAACACAACTATAAAAAAGCGCGGGGCATAACTTTGAAACGTCAAAAGGGACCTCGGGTGCAAATTCTTGGTTTCACGGGCATAGCTTGAAACACTATTAAAAAATATCTATTTTTTGACCGAAAAAAGATGATCGCAGATTTCGACCGAATGGGTCGCAACTTGTGAATTTTTTTAAATATTTTCTTGAAATAATTTTACTGGAGACACTTCGATAGTATTTGTCGAAATAACTATAAAAAAGCGTGGGACATAACTTTGAATAAACGTCAAAAGGGACCTCGGGTGCAAATTCTTGGTTTCACGGGCATAGCTTGAAACACTATTAAAAAATATCTATTTTTCGACCGAAAAAAGATGATGGCAAATTTCGACCGACTAGGTCGCAACTTGTGAATTTTCTTTTATATTTTCTTGAAATAATTTTACTGGAGAGACTTCGATAGTATTTGTCGAAAACTATAGCGTAAAATACCGCAAAATATATTTTCGCGTTTTTCGACCTTTTTGGTCGCAAAATAAAAAAATTAAATTATTTTAGTGACCGATTGGTCGCAAAATGTGTCCTTTAAGAAGTCATACTATGTTGTCCTAGTTTGTGACCGATTTGGTTGCACTTCCAAAACTTTAAAATATTAAAATAAAGTTCCGACCATTTCAGCCGCAAAAACAAAAGAATAAATTTTTTTGACCTAGTTTGCGACCGATACGATCGCACTTTCAACGCACCCATTATTTATTTATTTATTTATTTATTATTTAATTTTCCAAACGCATGGGTCGGAAAATTTATTTATTTTATTCAAATTTACGATCGATTTGGTCTAAAAATTACCGACCAAATCGGTCGCAAATCCCTAAAAATTCAACACCTCCCAAATTATCTATTTTGCAACAAATTTGGTCGGATATTTTTGACCGTTTGGTCACAAATTGTTTGCGATCACGTGTTTTTCGACCGATTATTTTCAATCGAAAATCCGTCGAACCTTAATTATTTGCGACCGATTAACGACTGTCGGAATTTAGCCATTATCTAGTAGTGAAATATCCTAGGCTTGTTGCTAAAAACTGCAACCTTTATTTACTAGTTTATACCATTATATATGCGAGTAGGAGTTGGAAAACATTAAATTAATGTGCCAAATGTTATGAAATGAATAGAAAAAAAAGTTATAATTGGTTAGGCTCAGCACAGGTACTTGGAATGTCCTTAGCACGGGTACTCGGTACCTTAGTACGAGTACTCGAAACCTCAGCAAAGGTACCTAGACTTCAGTACAGGTACACGGGACTTGGGCCTCATTTGCTTTTCTTTTTTAAGATTAAGACATCTGAATTTGAATACACGTTTGAATATCAAGATGTGTATTAAAATTAACACATCTGAATCTCAATACGCATCTGAAATAATAAGATGTGTATTAAGATCTGAATACAAATAATTAAGATTGTTTGATTTTTAACATCTGAATGTATAAAATTTATCTTTATTTAAAAATTAATAAACATAAAATTCAAATGAAATACTAACTAATCTAATATTCTATCAATAAAATATATTAATTTTTAAAATATGATAGTTGTTAATGGTGATGGCTAACGGGTGAATGCCGATTAGAGGCGGTGGTTGGTGGTAGTTTTGATTGACGATGGTGGTTCATGCTAATAGCTAGTAGTGATTGGTAGTGGTGGCGATTATAATTGAGGATGGTGGTGGTGCGTGGTGATAGTTAATAATGGTTGGTGGTGGTAGTAGTTGTGATTGAGAAAGGTGGTGGGTGGGTGGGTGGTAGGTTATAATAATGCAGTGTCGGTTGTGGTTGTTGATGGTGATGGGGTGGTCAGTTGTGGTAGTTGAGGTGGATGAATGTTGATTGTGGGTGAGAATGATATATGCTGGTCGGAGTGGTGGGGATATTAGATGGTGATGGTCGATAATGGTGGCGGCTATGATTGAGGATGATGGTGTCGTGGTGGTGGTGGATGTGATGGTGCTGGGTGGTAATGGTGGCAGTGGCGAAGCCACATGGGGTTAACGGTGGTCAACTGACCATCCTTCGTCGAAAACTTGCACTGTATACGTAAGTAAAATATTACGTTTTAGAGGTATATAACACATATTGAACATCCTTTGTCGGAAAATATTTTCACTACTTTAAAATTTGAACACCCTTGAAAAAATTTCTAGCTTCGCCACTGAATGGTGGTTGAGTATGATGGTGGTGGTGACATGGTGGTAGTTGATAATGGTAGGCGGTGGCGGCAGTTAACAATGAATATGTGATAGCATTTTAATGAAATTAAGTCTCTGTTATAGATCTTAATCATACTATTCAGACCCATTAAGTGGTTGTGAAGTAAAAAAAAATACTTAATGATTAAAATCTGAATAATTATGATTCAAACTTTAAAAACAAACGCATTTAATATCTAATATCTGAATGATTAAGATTCAGACCTCTATTAATTGCAAACAAATGAGGCCTTACTCATGCTCAACACAGTTGTTATAAACCTCGGCACAGGTACTTGATACCTCATTATAGGTGCCCGAAACCTCAGCATGGGTACTTAAAACCAACTTATGGCTTAAACTAATTATCTTCACCCCACGCTTTTACACTCGGCATTACCAATTCTTTGGACTATTTGATTTATTTACTTCACAAGTAGCTGAACCAATTCAATATTTAAATAACATAATTTAATTTTGTGATTTTCTTAAAGGATTTACATTTTACATTTTTTATTGACGAAATATATAAAGTCCTAATAACATTTCCCGCCTACTGTGTTGTTAAATATCAAATTCAACCCGAGTTAGAGGCAGCCCGGTGTAGCACTAAGTTTTCGTTATGTGTGGGATATGAAAAAGGGCGGAGCATAAGAGTCTATTGCACGCAGCTAGGAGTGGTAAACAGGCGTGTCAGGTCGGATATGGTTTAGTTCGAAAACGGGTAATAAAAAAAAGAATAAATTATCCGACCCGACTCATATTTAATATGGATAAAAAATGGATTAATCGGCGGATAATATGGATAACCATATTATCCATGCCTGCTTGCATATGATCAATTTTGAGAGAATTTTTTGTCTCCCTAACTTGTGGGACCTAACCAAATAAATAAATAAAAAAGAAAAAAAATGAGATAAATGTGATTGGATGAAAGAAGTAGCAATTGTGGGCGGCAGCAACAATGTAAAACCAATTTGGTAAATTGATTTTCTGAATGATTTTTGCAAGTTGCAAATCTTTTTCTCGGCGACGACAACTTGCAGATCAAATTGCAACAAAATAAAGCAATCTGATTGGTTTAGAGCTTGGCAAGTTTTACTATAAAAGGAGCCTCGCTCATTCAGTCTATGTACACAAAATCAGAGAGCACAATAGAGCGTAAAGGGAGTAATTCGCAAATTGTAGTCTGTGAGATAAATATTGCGTGAGAGTAATATTGTAGTGAGGTCTTTAAAATAAAGAGTGTTATTTCTTTCGAAGTTGTAGTAGTCTCTTGGCACTACTAAGTTGTAATATTATAGTGGTAATATTGCTCGCTCGGATATTGTATTTTATCCCGTTATAAGATTTGGTATCGTTGTTACTCTCTTGTGTTATTGTTGTTTTAGCGTGGGTATTATTCCTGGGCGGGAATATTATTTTTCCTCAACAACGTGGTATCAGAGCCAAGGAGAATAATGGTCCGTTGTCTTTTCAATAACCCCGTCTCACAAAAGATAATTATAAAAAATGGTGTCTACGTATGAAAGCTATTTTTCAGGATGTGTAGGAAATCGTAGACATAAGGTATACAAAACAGCGATAATGAGGAAACTCTGGCTCAAAATAAAAAAGATGTCTTGGCAAAGATAAGGAAGAAGAATCAACAAGCCCTCACGCTCATCCACCAATGATTGGATGATGCCATGTTTGATAAGGTGGCCGATGCTACCACCTCAAGGAAGCTTGAGAGATATTATAAAATTCTCTCCAAGGAGTTGTTAAGGTGAGGAAGGTAAAACTTCAAACTCTAAGGGCTGATTTTGAAGTTTTAAAAATGAAAGAATCCGAATGCATTTCAGATTATTGTTCAAAAGTGAAGGCTATTGTGAGTCAATTAACAAGATACAGGGAGGACATAGAAGATGTCCGTGTGGTAGAAAATATCCTTCGCACTTTAACACCTAAATTTGATTTTGTGGTGTGTGCTATTGAGGAGTCTAAAGATTTAGACTCTATGACGGTGGAGCAATTGGAGGGTTCTTCACATGCCCGTGAAGAAAAGATCAAGAGGAGACAAGAAGTGCCATTGGAGCAACTTCTTAAAACCCATGCATCCTTTAAGGATTATGGAGGTGAAAAAAGCTATCGAGAAAATGGACGAGGACGAGGCCGTGGTGGTCATGGAAGAGGAAGAAGTAACAGTAACAACTTCAACAATGAAGTTAAAATCCACCAGACATTAAGAGGTCGTGGTCGTGGACACAGAGGAGGAAGAAGACGTGGCTACTACCAAGAAAATAATGGACAAAGGTATGACAAATTCAAAATTGAGTGTTATAATTTTTATAAATTTGGCCATTACTCTTGGGAATATCGTAGCAATGTTGAAGAAAAGCTAACCTTGTTGACGACAAGAAAGAAGAAGTTGAGTCAACGTTGTTGATGACACTCAAGGAAAAAGATAGGGATGATTGTGGCCGGTGGTATTTGGACAATGGAGAAAGAAATAATATGTGTGGATGCAAAGAGAAGTTCGTGGAGATCAATAAAACGCTGAGAGGTAATGTGTCTTTTGGAGATACCTCAAAGATTCAAATCGAAGGGATAGGTACGATTCTGATCTCTTGCAAAAATGGTGACAACAAGTTAATTCAAGATGTTTATTATGTCCCAAAATTAAAAAGTAATATTTTGAGTTTGGGCCAACTTCTTGAAAAAGAATATGAGATCCACATGAAAAAATTGCATTTGTGGCTTAGAGATTCAAGTGGAATTCTAATTGCTAAAGTTCATATGTCAAAGAATAGATTATTTTCTCTGAATCTTAAGACAATGATGCAAAGTGTTTGAAGGCTAATGTGCAAGATGAATCATGGTGTTGGCACATGCGATTTGGGCACTTGAATTTTGACGCGCTCAAATCAATGGCAGAAAAGAACATGGTGCATGGGATACCATCAATCAACCATCCCAATCAATTGTGTAAAGCTTGTCTTATTGGAAAATATGCAAGGAGGAATTTTCCAAAGGAGGCCATGTCAAGATCAACCAAACCGCTCCAGCTTGTTCACATTTATGTGTGTGGGCCAATCAATCCACCTTCCTTTGGTAAAAGTAAATACTTTCTACTCTTCATTGAGGGCTTTAGTAGAAAGACTGGGGTTTATTTCTTGAACCAAAAATCTGAAACTTTTGTTGCTTTTAAAATTTTCAAAGTACTTGTAGAAAAAGAAAGTGGCTATGAAATAAAAGCTTTAAGGTCTGATAGAGGATGCGAATTCACTTTAAAAAAATTTAATGACTTTTGTCAATCTCATGGAATTCGTCGCCCTCTAACGGTACCTTATTCACCCCAACAAAATGGAGTTACATAGAGAAAGAATCGGACGATTCTTAATATGGCTAGATGTATGTTGAAAGCTAAAGGTATGCCCAAGGAATTTTGGGCCGAAGCTATTTCTTGTGCAGTTTATTTGAACAACAGATCTCCAACAAGAAATGTTAGAGATCAAACCCCTCAAGAAGCATGGAGTGGAAGAAAGCCAAGTGTCAAGCATTTGAGAATCTTTGAGAGCATAGCCTATGCTCATGTTCCACATCAAGGGAGAGCGAAGCTTTACGATCGAAGTGTCAAGCATGTGTTTGTTGGCTATGATACAAGTTCAAAAGGCTACAAGTTATACAACCCAAGCAGCGGCAAGGTAATGGTAAGTCGCGATGTTGAATTTGATGAAGAATTGACATGGAACTGGGAAGCTCAGGAAAACTTCATATGATTTTCTTCCATACTTTGGTGATGAAGAAGAACCAGAGACCGTGGAACCTATGCAGGACATAAATCCACCTCCCTTTCCAACAAATGTTGCATCTCCCTCTTCTCAAGAAAGTTCAAATGAACAACCACAAAAGACAATGAGTATTCAAGAGCTCTATGAGGACACAGAAGAAGTTACTAATTTTGATTTTTTTATATTGTCTCTTTGCTGACAATGAACCAATGAACTTTGATGAAGCTGTTACAGTCAAAAGGTGGAGACAAGCCACGAAGGAGGATATTGATTCAATAGAGAAGAATAACACTTGGGAGATAACAACTCTTCCCAAAGGTCATCGAGCAATTGGAGTGAAATGGGTATAAAAATAAAGAAGAATGTTGATGGAGATGTGGAGAAACACAAGGCACGACTTGTGGCTAAATGCTACAAGAAGAGATAAGGCATTGACTATAAAGAAGTCTATGCACCCGTTGACCGCATGGACACAATTCGTTTGCTGATCTCTTTGGCGGCGCAAATGAAGTGGAAGATCCATCAACTAGACGTCAAGTCAGCCTTCTTGAATGGCTGTCTTGAAGAAGAAGTCTATGTTGAACAACCATTTGGCTTTGTGGTCAAAAACCACGAAGATAAAGTGTTGCGGTTGAAGAAAGCTTTATATGGATTAAAGCAAGCCTCACGAGCATGGAACAGTTGCATCGATAAGTATTTTCAAGACAATGGGTTTACTCGTTGTCTCCATGAATATGCTCTTTACCTTAAAGTTCATACTAATGGAGATATCTTACTTGTTTGTCTTTATGTTGATGATCTTATTTTCACGGGTAACAACCCAAGTTTGTTTGAAGCTTTTAAGAAAGATATGTCCCGTGAGTTTGAGATGACATACGCAGGGCTCATGTCATACTATCTGGGCCTGGAAGTGAAGCAGATGGAGGATGAAATTTTTATCTCTCAAGAAGGCTATACAAAAGAGATATTGAACAAGTTCAACATGCTCGCTTGCAACCCCGTGAGCACACCGATGGAGAGTGGGACAAAATTGTCCAAGTTTGATGAAGGAGAAAAAGTGGATCCCATATATTTCAAAAGTCTTGTGGGAAGTTTGAGGTACTTGACTTGTACCAGGCCAGATATACTCTTTGCAGTTGGAGTAGTAAGCCGCTTCATGGAAGCTCCTACCTCCACTCATTTGAAAGTCACTAGAAGAATTCTTCGTTACCTAAAATGTACGATTGACTTTGGGTTATTTTATTCTTCTTCTAATGACTTCAACCTTATGGGATTTTGTGATAGTGATTATGCTGGAAATATTATGATAGAAAAAATACAATTAGTTTTCTATTTTCTTGGGTGATTCTGTTATTTCTTGGAGTTCAAAGAAACAATCAACTGTTACTCTCTCGACTTGTGAAGCTGAATATATAGCAGCAACATCCTATACATGTCATGCTATTTGGCTGAGAAGATTATTGAAGGAGCTCAGTTTACCACAAATTGAAGCTATAGAGATTTGTATTGACAACAAATCCGCATAGGCACTCGCGAAGAATCCGGTGTATCATGATCGAAGCAAGCATATAGACACAATGTATCACTTCATCAGAGAATGCATTGCCAAGAAGGAAGTCGAGCTCAAATATGTGAAGTCTCAAGATCAAGTTGCAGATATCTTCACAAAGCCTCTCAAATTTGAAGATTTTCAAAGATTGAGATTGAATCTTGAAATAAAAAAGAAAAATCAAAATTAAGGGAGAGATTTGTGGTAGCTAACCAAATAAATAAAAGAAATAAAAAAACCAAAAAAGAGATAAATGTAATTGGATGAAAGAAGTAGCGATTGTGGGCGACAACAACAATGTAATACCAATGTAAAACCAATTTGTTAAATTGGTTTTCTGAATGGTTTTTGCAAGTTACAAATCTTATTCTCGGCGACGACAACTTGCAGATCAAATTGCAACAAAATAAATCAATCTGATTGGTTTAGAGCTTGGCAAGTTTTACCGTAAAAGGAGCCTCGCCTCATTCAGTCTATGTACACCAAAATCAAAGAGCGCAATAGAGCGTTGACAGAATAATCCGTAAATTATAGTCCGTGAGATAAATATTAAGTGAGAGTAATATTGTAGCGAGATCTTTAAAATAAAGAGTGTTAATTCTTTTGAAGTTATAGTAGTCTCTTGGTACTACTAAGTTGTAATATTATAGTGGTAATATTGCTCCGCTCGGATATTGTATTTTATCCCGTTAAAAGATTTGGTATCGTTGTTATTCTTTTGTATTATTGTTGTTTTATCGTGGGTATTATTTCTGAGCGGGAATATTATTTTTCCCCAACATAACTTGAGGAATCCTCAATTTGAGGCTTTACAAATGTATAAGTTAGACTCAAGGTGTGTTTAGTATTTTTCAATTTTTCCATATTTGGTTGGCTTAAATATTTTGAAAAATATTTTCCTCATCAACTCATTTTCCTCCTATGGGAGGAAAATGTTTTCCCTATCAAGAGAAGGAAAAACATTTTCCAAAACTCCTTCTCAAGCTTCTCCACCCTATTCTTTACCCTCACCAACCCACCATACAACCACCCACCTAACCCCACCCCATGCCCTCTCTCCAAAAAGGTTTTTTATCTCACCACCCACCCACCCCCACCCACCCTCTACCCTCACCCCCACCCCGCATTTTTTATTTACTTTTTTTGTAATTTTCAATTTTCTGTTTTTTTTTCTACACCCACACCCGGGAAAAAAAATATTTTTTTAAATATATTTTCAGTTTTACTTTTTTCATCTTTCGGTTTACAAGTTCCAAAGTTATGAGTTCGGAGGTTTACGGGTTTAAAAATTATAAAGTTTACAGGTTCGAAATTTCACGATTTCGAAAGTTTTGCGGTTAAGAAGTTTATGAAATTTGTGGGTTCGGAAGGTTGTTGGTTCGAAAGTTTATGGCTTCATGTTTATTATATCAAAATTATTTATGAATATTCTTGAGAAAATATTTTCCTTGATTTGTGTACCAAACACCAGAAAATGAATAAGATTACTACTTGCTTTCCAAGAAAACATTTTTTTGGAAAATATTTTCCTTTATACCAAACACACCTTCATTGCTTATCCATTTAAAAAATGGATAATATAATTCTTATCCATATCTGATCCGTTTTAAAAAAAATTATTATCCAACTTATTTTTAAGTGAATAATATGGGTGGTTAACTGTTTTCTTTTAATCATTTTGCTACCCCTATTTGCAGCCTTACCCTGTGCATTTCTACAAAAGGCTATTTTTACGATTTGAACCCGTGACCTCCTGTTCACATTTACCAATTACGCCAAAGCACCCGAGTCATAGGATACACAGAAAACCTAAACAATAGACGAATTGATGACGAAATAAATGCATAGAATCGAATATAATAAAATAGCACTAGATTAGATGTTATATTCATTAAGGTGGACGGAAGCTGGAGAGGCTCAAACTTTTATTGTTTAAATATCAGCTAGATCCGATTCATGTATCTCTGCAAATATAGAAGTATGACAGCCTTAGAGTTTAATATAATTACGTAGCTTTTCGATGTATTGCATGCACGTGTTTATACCATAGTTCTTCGCACGGTACGGTTGTTTTTCGTGATTATAGATCACGTATTCGAGTCATGAAATTAATTGTTAATAATTATATTAGGGTAGGTTATCTACATTCAATGACTGAGTTAAGATTTTTATTAAGGAGAGTCAAAATATAAAGAAACAAACTCACCAAGAAGTTAAGAGATGTCATTATATAGCATATATATATATATTTTAAAAGATTATCGAACTATACGGTATAATTTTTCGGCGAAGAAATGTCGGTTGATACCCCTTTGATGCATGTGGCTCCGCCACTACCTACGTCACAACACTTTAGGTTGTGATTCTTCCCCGATCTATGTGTGAACACGAGATACTCCGTACATCGAACTACCTATTTACCATAGCCCAATCCGTAATTAGTTATAGCTTCTTTAATACAAGCGATGTTTCATTCAATTTAATTTGTATATAGTACTGTTTTATTCGAATTGTGTAGCACTGTCATTCCCTTGTACTGTATTGTCAATCTTTGTCTAACCCTGCTATGATGCGGCCAAAAGAAAAAGGATTTATTCAGAACTACAACTACGGTGGATCTACGATAACTATCGGGTTCATCTGAACACAATACTTTCGACACGAAATATAAATTTATATAAAAAAATCTATTAAAATTATAATAAATAATAAATATGAACTTATAACTTTAAAAGTATAATGAGTTTAATACGAATAACCTTAAAAGTTGAACCTATCCAATTTAAATTTTAAATCCACCAATTAAATTGCTTGCTTTTAAAGAAGTATCTTTTCTTAGATTTATATTTCACCTAAGCAATTTGTTCTCCATATATTTTCGCCATTCCATAAGTTGATATTTTTATCAACAAAGAAAAATAAGGATTAAGGAAAACTGTTCCCACAACCCACTACCTTCAAGTGGACGACAACGGCCACTAAATTTTCTTCCATTTGTAGTTTTCGCATATTTGGGGAGACAGTGCTAGTTAGGGTTGTTGCTCTAAAGATGCGGCGAAAGGAATACAACATTGTTTTCTTTCCTATATGACAAGACCTAGTTATTTCATGATTTTAAGTAATACCAGTTTTAAAGTACGCGCTTTGCGCGTGTACCTCGTCTTATGTAATAGTTTTTTTAAAAAAGTTTTTATAACTGTAATTTTAGAATTCGTGTTTGATTACATAATAAAAGCTAAAATAAAAAAGTGTAAAATAATAAAAATGATGATTAATGTCGATCTTATTTAGCTAATTTAATAAAGAAAAAACTCTATTCCATAGATGTCCTTAAAATCTTAAATGTTAGTTCTACCAAAAATAAGTTATTAACGGTAATAAGTTTTATCCAACGCGAACTGCACTTATGAAGGGTAATGGATGCTTTAGAAATCACAAATAACCATGTAGATCCGTTGCTGAAGTGAAAGTTGATCAATATTTCATGTTGGATTCTTGTTGGTTTTATGATAGTATCATTATAAATAAATAGATTAGACTCGTCTATCAAAATATTTTTAGTACACACATGATCCTTAAATTACATCCCATCAAAATTATGGTAAAATTTAATTGGTTAATTTAAAATTTTTAAATATTAAACACACTCTTACATGTTAAAGTTATTTTTCACCTTAGAATTATTTGTTAAAAAATAGTTTAGTTTTTAAAGCTACAAAATTTAAATTTATCGAATAACTTCAACTATGTGGAAGTTAACTTCGTATAAGCTACTCCATAAATATTTTGGTCATTAGATAGCTCAAGCATTGTTACTTTTGGTTAGGTCCAGTGATCACGCTCAATTGTGTCTAAGAAAAGACTAAGCGGGCATTGCAAATATAATCCGGGGTATTATGCCCAGAGTCGAATCCCACATGGACTTAACGTATCAAAAGAAGCTTGTAAAGTACTAAATTCTTATTAGTCAACCTCCTCAAACTTTATGAATAACAAATGGTGTTGTGATTACTACTACAGCTAACTGAATCTATAAAACTAAGAGTAACTAACAAGCAGTTGTAAACAATTGGAATAAAAGTCTAAGGTAATGGTTTCCCCCGTTGGTTCTTTCCCTAGTTGTATGTTCCTATAGCTTTGATTTGGTTGTCTCTATCAATCATGAACTCTCCAGTTATCGTAAATCTTTCTCAAGCATTTATGACAATTTACTAGACGCACTCTCTCGAGCTACACTAGCTATATTTACGTTACAGTTCACTTTAGATTGCACCCGAGGTATATTATCTCTAACCCAACCTCTAAACCCTCGGTTATGACTCTCGTCTATACTCCGGGAGTGGTGTTGTTCAATAACTACCTAAATATGCACTCTTTCTCAAGCATATACATAATAAATAGGAACAGCTAGTTGAGGGCCCTTCAACTAACTACAATCAAGACGTAGTTGAACAAAGAGAGATTAAAACCCAATTCACAACTATATTAACATGCCAACAAATTCATCCCCAACGGGTTCCACCAAAACCTTAGATTAAAGTATTTAGCTACTCATAATAATAACAAAAACTACAAAAGAATTCATAGTCAATGGTAAAGGAACAAAAGAGGAGAATAAAGATTGATGCCCAATGTTCCTCCTTGTCTCTTGCCCTTGCTTTTGTTATTTTTCACTTTCAAAACTGATTCCCCTTTTCTCTTGGGCGGATTCCTTAAGTTTATATAGGGTTTGAGGCTTAAAATCCCGTATTTTGCATTTTAGTCCCTGAAGTTTACGCATCCTGCCGCGGTCACATCGCGGTTACGCCAGGACCGCGGCCAAACAAGCTCTCTGAACCTGAGACTGCCTTCCACAGCTATTGCACCGCGGCCTCGCCCGGACTGCGGCAAGCCTGTTTCAGCTCTGCTTTTGCTTATTTCTTGGTGCATTTTGTGGGTATTATTTGATTGGCCTCCTTTTTCCCGTAATTGACTCCAAAAAATGTTCCAATGTCCTTTCTTGTGATATATCACCTGCAATGCATGAAAAGCACTAATCATAGCACTTTGTTATCAATATTTACATTAAAAATAATATAAAATGTGGTTCCTTAGGGTCCTAATTATAGTAAAATTTACCTACTATCAACACCCTACACTTAAAGCTTTGCTCGTCCTCGAGCAAGTTAAACCACGTTTTTAGGCCTAATTGTCTAATGCATTACCCTTTTACGTCATAACTGCCATTATAAAAGAGCACTCCAAGTAGTGCAACTGCCACACCTCAAGTGAAGACTCTAATGCCATGCCACACTTGTGCTTACTTTAAGAACTCTAGATAGAAGTGAAGACTTGCCTTTTCCTCCTGAATTCCATGCCCTCGCATCACACTTTTGAGAGAAGTCCCACACATATAAAATTAAAGGAATCAAGGAACTTTATATGGAAAGAATTTACTCACTCTCAACAAAGAACATTCATATGCCACACAGATACACCATAAGCTTGCCCGTAGTGTAATGCTCTACTAATCGAGTTGTTTAGTCTAAGATCAATAGGACTTTATTTGGTTGTAATGTAGGCTAGGGGACATGTAGGGTATATTATGGTATAGTGACTAACTTTCCTAAGCACTTTTAATACATTAGCTTTATGTTTTGGCTCAATTTTCATGTTCTGCCCACTTCTCTTTCCACACTTTCTTTCAATAGTCACCCCCCCACAATTTTTTTAGGTGCACTGGCTTTTACTTGTAATCAGTATTTAGGACCAATATTTTCATTATCCTTCCTTTATTATTCATCTCTCTTTATTTTTTTTTTTTGCACCTTTCAGTTATTTCCCTGATCTTCCCTTGTCCACCACATTACCACCCCACACTTTGACTTTTATATACTCTTTAACAATTCAAGTGCTTATAGGAGGTACACGGTTCGAAAAATCAAGCTATTCAAACATATGGCGTAAGGTTGTTATCAGGTTAACAAGGAAACAAGCTATAGGCTCAAAGGGGTTAACTATGATATATTGTTTACAAGTGGATTCATAACTATGCAGGCTTCACAAAGAAATGCCTATATCATGTCTAAAACCAAACAACTTCTATTTCGCTTCGGACACACACAAGGCAAGTTCTAGGTATCACATGTAGACATAGAATACATGAACTACCTCACACACACTTGGCATGTAACTCATTCCGAATTGGTTTGTCAACACACTCAAGTGAGCATTCAAGTCAGACGAAGTGTGCAAAATTAAGGCATACGATTAAGAGTTTACAAGTGAGCCTAGGCGTCGCACCCTCAAGTACGTTTTGATTGTTTGCAGGTATGTGCACTGAGGGATGCATTCTTTCCCTTACCCATCTTTGCCCAAGAGAGTTCTAAGAGTCGTAAAAAATAAAAAATGAGAAGAAAAAAAGAAAATCTACCTAACCCGGTTCAAGATAAACCCTTGGAAAAGAATCGTGGTCAAAAGAAAAACCAAGGGGGAGTTACTACACTACCTCAAAAGAAAATAAAAATGAAAATAAAAAATCTTTTTGGTCTTTTTGTTAGACTACTTCCCTCAAGAATACTGTCTAGGTGGTCTGTCATCAAGAAGGGTCTCCTACATTTTCTATATTTTTTTTCCCGACTTTGACTCTCAAGAAATCCATCGTCGAGCCAAGTCAGTGATGTCTAATGTAATTAAAAACAAACTATTCATAGGAACAAAAAAAAAATGAAAGCACAATTAATTGCATATATACAACAACAATGAAGCAAGTCTCCCACCCCACACAGAAAGATATGGCATGTCCCCATGACATTAAACAAAGATAGTGCAAAGAGGGGGTAAGAAGACTTCCTTGGTGGTCACTCGGAGTCGGAGTCTGAATTGGGGTCCATGTTGCAGGCCCTCCCAATGGCGCGGAACCATGCCATCATTCTGTTCTCGGACTTGGCCTGCCGTCTGGACATAGCATTAAGGCGTACGTGCAGGCCATCTACTGAGGTGCGAAGATCCGCCACCTCTTCCTCCGACGAGGGCATCCGGGGTCTGCTAGACTGGGATCTGGTGAAAGCCGCCCCAGCCTGGGGTCTCTGAGAGGTGCCAGCCCCATCGTAGGATCGCCGAGGGGGTGCCACGGGGGCTGCGTCATCATCATCATCATCAAGCTCGATGGGCGCGGGGACATCTCTGCCGACCGTGATCTTAGCAGCTCAAAAAGGTAATCTGTGACCCAAAGAACCATCAATAGGGTTTCTGGGGACATTTGCCAGCTGGCACAAGCGCGTCACAAGTGAGGGGAAGTAAAACCCTTTGGTCATTAAAGGCGACCGAAGGATCATTTCATCCCCAATAATTTTAGCCGCATTAAAGTCCCGCTTGTTGACAAAACACCAGACCATCAATGCCCGTAAGCTGTTCACATCCGAAGTGTTGCCAGTGGGCAAGAATCTGCTGCAAATTATGGTGAACCAGAATTTGGCTTCCCAAGTGAAAGAACTGGAATGGAGTGTGAGGTTCTCCTTAATCCAGATCGGCTGTCCCCCTACGCAGATTGTTTCAATGAGTGTGTCCCAATTGACTCCTGGGGAGTTATGGTAGTAATCAATGTCGCCCGTGAACTGTGGCAGCTGCAGGACATGACGAATCTTTTCTATGGAGGCCTCCACCACTTTGCCTCGAACAATCACAGAGCGGCACATGTGTTCCAGGCAGTTCGCATTGAACTCCCGGACGACCATTAAGTTGGCCGTTTCAGGATCCTCAAACAAGAATTCCATCCCCTTTCGTCGGATCTCCTCGTACATATCCGGGTTGTCAACCCTGAGCGCTGCCCGATCAACAGCTACCTCAGGGACACAACTCTTTGTAGCCTTCGCATGAAACCGACTCTCCGCCTCCTCCGATAGGAAACGGGATTCGTCCCAAGTCGGTGCTTCAGATGTGTTGGCCGTGTTTCGGCGCTTCCGGCGGGCCATAGTGCCTGCAAGGAAATCAGTACAATAATCAGGTGCCGCCTAGCAAAGTGTCAGCTGGATGGGTACTCAGACTTCACCACCCGCTGTCACTAAACACTCAACTTCGCCAAATATGGCCAGTACAGAACATCCAAAGGGGCACCCATGTCAAAAACAAACAGTACCTGCCCCCACACTTCTACATGTGCTTCAAGTTTCAACAAAATACCCCACACAAGCCCCCAAAACAATGAGAACTACCAAGTAAGGCCACAAACTACACACATGGGCCCCCAAAACAGAGTAATGTCATATATACGGCAACACCCATGCTACATTAGCCACACCACCCCACACAAGAATATTGGCAAACATGGAACACACCCTCCACTCTTCAAAAATCAACCCAAACCACCATATACAACAAAGAACTTAGTGTAGAACACCCATGTACAACAAGAACCAAGATTTGGTATACAATAACTAACTGCAAAGAAAAAATTGCAAAAATAAAAAAAATAGAAATAAGAGAACTTACTTGTAGGTTGACAATGGGGGCTTGGGGAGGAAGGAAAAGAGAGGAGAATGGGGGGGGGGACCGTGTGTGGTAGGGGGGCGCACGAAGGGGGGGGGGGTACTGTTGGGTTTTAATGGGGGTGGGGAAAGAAAGAAGAAGAAGAGGAAGAGGAAGAGGAAGAAGAAAGTAGGGAGTAGAGGCGTTGGAGGAGAAGGGAGAGAGGGGAGTGGGGTATAAAGGGGGATTGGGTATTTTTAAAAAGAAAAAAAAAACTGAAAAGGAAGAAAAAAAATATAAGAGGATAAAAAAGAATTCGGTCAGCACTTACCTAGGCCCGCCGCGGTCGCGGTACCAACTTCTGCAAGGTACTTCGGCCGCGGTCGCGCCGCGGGCGCGGTACCAACTTCTGCAAGGCACTTTGGCCGCGGTCGCGCCGAGATTAACTTCTGCGAGGCACTTTGGCCGCGGTCGCGGCGAAAAGTTCCGTGGCTTCTTTTTTTTTTCTTTTTCTTTTACCTCGTTCTGTATTTTACCATATTCGTTCTATGCCCAGGCTTTTGGTTCAACATCCTCCCAAACTCTCTTGCATACACCACAACATGTTAGAAATTACAACTATCATGGGTTGCCTCCCAAGAAGCGCTTGATTTAACGTCGCGGCATGACAGATACAACAATCAATGGGTTGCCTCCCATGAAGCGCCTAATTTAATGTCGCGACACGACACAGAACGAGCGCATTTAAGAATCGCTCAACCTCTGTGGTTCTTCAAGACGCACCAGAAACAACTCTTTCGTTTCATCCATTCCCACATACATTTTTAGTCGTTGGCCATTAACCTTGAAGGTGTTGGTGCCATTTTCACTTGTTATTTCCACAGCCCCAGACGGGAACACTTCTTTAACATAGAACGACCCAGACCATCGGGACTTAAGCTTACCAGGAAACAGTCTCAATCTTGAATTATACAATAATACCTTGTCTCCCGGTTTGAAATGTCTGTCCACAATGTGCTTGTCATGTAGCCTTTTCATTCTTTCCTTGTATAGCCTCGTACTTTCAAAAGCGTGATATCTGAATTCCTCTAACTCATGCAGCTCTGTCAGTCTATTTTCCCCAGCAGCAGCGGAGTCCATGTTTAATTGCTTTAAGGACCACCAAGCTCGATGTTCAAGCTCCACAGGCAGATGGAAGGCCTTCCCAAATACCAACTTGTATGGGGACATACCGATTGGTGTTTTGAATGCGGTTCTGTAGGCCCAGAGTGCATCGTCAAGCTTTTTCACCCAATCAGTTCTTGAGGCGTTTACAGTTTTCGTGAGCACACTCTTGATCTCTCGGTTAGAAACCTCTACCTGCCCGCTCGTTTGGGGGTGATACGGGGTGGCCACCCTTTGGCGCACGTCATATTTAGCCAGCAACTTCTCAAAGACCCTGTTGCAAAAGTGTGTGCCCCCATCACTGATAATAGCTCTCGGAATACCAAACCGGGTGAAAATATTCTTCTTCAAAAACCCCACCACCACTCTCGAATCATTGGTGGGGAATGCTGCAGCTTCCACCCATTTGGACATGTAATCCACAGCAACAAGTATATACTTATTGCCATACGAGGTGACAAAGGGACCCATGAAATCAATCCCCCAAACATCGAACACCTCAACTTCCTGCATCGGCTTCATAGGCATCTCATGTCGACAGGATATGTTTCCCGTTCTTTGGCATTCGTTGCATCCTTTTACCCACTGGTGGGCATCCTTGAAAATTGTTAGCCAGTAAAAACCGGCCTCTAACACCTTTGCTGCTGTCCGGACTTCTCCAAAGTGTCCCCCGTAAGGTGACGCATGACAAGCCTGCAAAACCGAAAATTGTTCCATCTCGGAGACGCATCTCCGGATCATGTTATCAATACAAATACGGTTCATCCCAATAATAATTTCTGCAGTTACGATAAAAGCGTTTCTTTTGTACGGAGGAGAGCTCATAAGGGTCGATGCCACATGCAAGGTAATTCGCAAATATCTGCATACCATGGCACCTCTTCCGCACTTGTGGAGTGTGGCTAGTAGCTGCTCATCTGGAAAGGTTTCCAGAATATCCTCAGACGCATGTGCCTTTTCAGCACCTTCAATTCATGATAAATGATCAGCGACTTGGTTCTCCGTTCCTTTACGGTCACAAATTTCCAAGTCAAACTCTTGTAAGAGTAACACCCAACGAATTAGGCGCGACTTAGACTCTCTTTTCACAACTAAGTACCGAATGGCTGCGTGATCAATGTACACAATCACCATTGACCCGATCAAGTAAGACCTGAACTTGTCAAAGGCAAACACTACAGCCAATATCTCTTTTTCTGTTACCGTGTAATTCAGCTGATCTCCACTCAATGTCCTACTTGCGTAGACTATTGGGTGCATTACCTTGTCTCTACTCTGCCCCAACACGGCTCCCACAGCGTAGTCACTAGCATCACACATGAGCTCAAATAGTTGCTCCCAGTCGGGGGCAACTATAATCGGTGATGTGACTAGCCGCTTCTTTAGCTCCTCAAAAGCCACCCTGCAATCATCAGAAAACACAAATGGGTTATCTTTTTCTAGCAACTTACAGAGAGGGTTGGCAATTTTGGAGAAATCCTTGATGAATCGCCGGTAGAATCCGGCGTGTCCCAGGAAGCTACGAATAGCTTTGATTGTCGTGGGTGGTGGAAGTTTTTCAATCACCTCGACCTTGGCTCTGTCCACCTGAATACCTTTACTTGAGACCAAATGCCCCAAGACGATTCCTTCTTGTACCATGAAATGGCACTTCTCCCAGTTCAACACCAGGTTCGTCTCTATACACCTCTTCAGCACACGGTTTAAATTTGCTAGGCATTCATCAAACGAATTTCCCACCACTGAGAAGTCGTCCATAAAGACCTCCATGATATCTTCCACCATGTCTGTGAAAATGGCCATCATGCACCGTTGGAATGTTGCAAGTGCATTGCAGAGGCCAAAGGGCATCCTTCTGAAAGAAAACACCCCATAAGGGCATGTGAAGGAGGTCTTTTCCCTATCCTCCAGGGCAATAGAAATCTGGTTGTACCCCGAATACCCGTCAAGGAAACAAAAGTGAGACCTCCCTGCTACATGGTCGAGCATCTGATCAATGAAGGGAAGTGGGAAGTGGTCTTTGCGGGTGGCAAGATTCAATTTTTGGTAGTCCATGCATATTCTCCAACCCGTGACGGTTCTGGTGGATATAAGCTCATTTTTATCAGTCTTTACCACCGTCATACCACCCTTCTTTGGTACACACTGTATTGGGCTAACCCAGCTGCTGTCAGAGATGGGGAAAATGATTCACGCATCTAACCGCTTTATGATTTCCTTCTTCACCACTTCCTTCATATTCGGGTTCAAGTGCCTTTGGTGTTCCCTGGAAGGTCGGTGTCCCTCTTTCAGGAGAATCTTATGCATGCAATAGGCTGGGCTGATCCCTTTGATATCTGCCATGGTCCACCCAATGACAGTTTTGCACTCTGAGAGTACCTGTAACAGTTGTTGTTCCTAAACATCTAACAAACCAGATGAGATAATAACAAGTAATGTAGAGTTAGGTCCAAGAAACGCATACCTGAGATGGGCTAATAAAGGCTTCAACTCTAACTTGGGTGGTTCTTCAACTGAGGGTTTGGCTGGCGGACTCTCTCTCTTTTCTAAGTGTAAAGGTTCAATTTCGAGAGTCCTCGGCCACATCCCTTTTCCTTCCATAGCTAAGACCCACTCTGCCAATTCCTCACCATTCACATCATGTAAGTTCATCAAACATGCATCCAAAGTGTCCCCAACAGTCAGGGACGCATCATCTTCATCCAGTATCACGTCCATAACGTCAACGAGAGAGCAGTTGGCGAACTCACTTGGTCGCCTCATAGACTTCTGCACGTTGAATGTGATTTCCTCATCATTGAGCCTCATCTTAAGCTCACCAGTCTCACAATCGATAAGGGCTCTGCCTGTGGCCAAAAATGGCCTTCCCAAGATTATGGGAATTTCTTCATCTACCCGACAGTCTAAGATCACAAAATCAGCATGGAACACAAATTTCCCCATTTGCACTTACACATCGTCCAGAATACCCAACGGTCTCTTCACTGTCCTATCATCAAGTTGCAACAGCATGGATGTAGGCCTGGCTCTACCAATCCCCAGTCTTTTATAGATGGCCAGCGGCATCAGATTGATTCTAGCCCCCAAGTCACATAGAGCTTTGGCGAAAGCAAAGTTGCGAATAGTACAAGGAATTGTAAAACTCCCTGGGTCAGACAACTTTTCAGCAATAGGACGCGTCACCACCGCACTACAAGACTGGGTAAGGGTGACAATAGCTAGATCTTGGAAGTCAAATTTTCTGGACATCAAGTCCTTCATCATTTTAGCGTAGCCAGGCATTTCCTTCAAAGCATCAATCAACGGGATATTTACCTGTATTTGCTTTAACATGTCCAAGAACTTCTTATACTGCTCATCCTTCTGGTATTTTGCCAGCCTTTGAGGGAATGGAGCTGGTGGTCTCTTCTTTCCTGTTATCTGTTCTTTTTCTTTTTCAACTGCCACTTCTACTACCGGCTCTGAGATTTCCTCTGGTTCATTTTCAGCTTCACATTGCTTGCTGGATTTTTCTTTAACTGGCTGCACTGTGACCTTTGTCAAAGGAGTCACGTCATCGATTTCAATAGGCACTTGCACTAGCGTATCTGTCTTTCTGCTCTCACGTACCATCTCGTGCTCCAATTCCAGGTCTCTGCCATTGCGGAGGCTCACTGCCATTAGTTTCTTTGGGCCCTGGTCCCTTGGATTCACCTGAGTATCAGCAGGTAAAGTTCCATGAGGACGATTGTGCACTGCATTTGAAATTTTCCCCAGCTGTACCTCAATGTTTTTGATGGCTGAGTCATGGGAATCTACTTTTTCGCTGATCTTGGCAGTTGACCCAATCACTTGTTGNTGTCTCCCCCCATGTTGCTGCTGAGGGGGATTATAAGCTTGTTGCTGAGCCTGGTTGTTGTATCCCTGAGATCGTTAGTAAGGTGCCATGTTACCCTGAGGTCTCATGGCACCCATGTTACCGTTATTGTACCAGCATCCCTTTAAATCTCTCCCATGTCTCTTGTAGCGTTTCCATGGGCTTCTGTCTGAAACTGATTATCTCATCGATCTGCTGTGCTGTCTTGTTTGGTGGATGAAATTTTCCCAAAAATTGCTTGACCAATTCCTCCCATGTAGTAATAGAATTGATTGGGAGGGAATTCAGCCAAGTCTGAGCAACCCCCGTTACAGAGAACAGAAACAATAACAGTCTTAGAGCATCCGGGGTAACATTAGGTTGTCGCTGGGTTTTGCATATGGACAGAAAGTTCTTCAAGTGTTGCTGAGGGTCCTCGGAATATGACCCCGAAAATAGCCCCTTATTCTGAAACAAATGCAGTATATTATTCGTGATCTGAAAAGACTCTGCTTCAATCTAGGGGACCACAATCGCGGTTGCCAAGTTATCAGCTGTGGGTTGTGCCCAGTCATATAGTGGCGCCTCAGGTGCAATGGGTGCCTGAGGCGCAACATTTCTTGATGCAGGGTTGAGCAGCCCATCACCAATAACCTCACCATCAATATTAACTCTATTGTTCAGTTCTGCCATGTCAAATTCTATTGGTTCAATGTTTGTCTGTTGTTTGCTTCTCCGATTGGCTCTGTTCACGACCCTGAAAACTTTTTCGGGGTATGGTAAAGCTTCAACAACGTCACCAGTTCTCGAAGAGTTCCTAGGCATGCACCTGTACCACCGATTCAACAAACGTTAGAGATTCAATAAATGAGTGAAATCAAAGAAACTTGACTACAATTAAGAATTTTTTTTTCTATTTTTCTTCAACTATCTTTGATAATACCGTTAGTCCCCGGCAACAGCGTCAAAATTTGATCACGCTCAACTGTGTCTAAGAAAAGACTAAGCGGGCGTTGCAAATATAATCCGGGGTATTATGCCCAGAGTCGAATCCCACAGGGACTTAACGTATCAAAAGAAGCTTGTAAAGTACTAAATTCTTATTAGTCAACCTCCTCAAACTTTATGAATAACA
>ML295721.1:0-23266 GCA_005239495.1 Nicotiana undulata | reverse complement strand
CGTGTTTTTTTTTTTTTTTTTTTTTTTTTGCATCCGAGAGGGCACCTCCTCCGCTAGTTGCCGATATCCGCGGATGGGTGAGCCAGATTTTCCCCCATACGGTGGTGATTCGCGAATGGGCACCCTTCCATGAGAGGTTTAGGCGCAAACCTTCCGCCGGTGAGTCGCTTCGTCCCGCCCTCAGTCACTTTGTTCTTCGCTCTGTATTTTTCTTTATCCACTTCAATTCAATTCTCTTTTTGGCAGGTCGAAGGGGAGTAAGGAAGGCGAGGTCTCCCTTTACTACTTTCCGCCAGTCGGATACTTCGGTCCGGCCTGCACCAGTATCGACTGCAACTGAGGGCGTTCGGGCTCTAACTACTTCACGGGCCTCATCGGCGTCCGTGTTCGTCCGTTTGGAGGTTGCTCCTCTGGTGGATACTCCAGTTCCCACCGTTTGTTTGATTGATGAAGCATCTCAGTATTATGGCGAAGAGGTCCCACCAAAGAGATGGAGAATAATGTATGAAGGGGTGCCACCGCTTGAAGATACTTCAAGGAGCGGCCCCGAGTTGGCGGTGTCTAGACCTGACGGTGGTACTGGTTTAGGCGCAGAGTCCTCATCTTCTTTGGGCGTGGAGGCAGTGAGTTCGGGAGCTGCTACGGTCGTTTCGAGCGGTCCATCGACATCTCCGCAGGCCCACGTCCCCTCTTCGGCTAATGAGAGGTTGAAGGGCGTAGTGGTAGATGATTATGAATCTGATTCGGATATTGATCATGAGGCCATGAGGATGTTCGAGGAAGGATTTACCCAGGTCGATGCGAGGGCGGAAGATCCCTCCTGGTGCTCAAGATTCCATCATACTTTGACTTGTTGGAGGATACGGTGGACTTGGATCCCACATTCGACCTTCTGTGCTCCGCTGCCGAAAACAGGTCTCTTCGGGGGATCAATGATGTTGGTTTTTCACGCGGTGTGGCTAGGATGGCCTTGAAGGTGAGTTTCTTTTTCTATTTTCTTTGTTTTGTGCCTTTTGCTTTTGCTGACTCTTCTTTTTTCTTCCTCAGACTTATATTTTGGAGACCGAGAGTGCATGTTAGGCTGAGGCGCGGGCCGATGTATTTCAGAAAATGGCTAAGAAGTATCATCGATATCGCAACAAGTACTGTGGGATGCATGCACAACTTAGGGCGGGCGGCAATAATCAATCCCTCGGTGAAGAGTTGGAGCGGAATGATGAGGATCTAGTGCAGTCTATCCGCAGATGCAGCGAGCTCGAGGGGCTGCTTAGGGTAAAAGACGAGGAGCTCAAGGTGGGCAAAGGGGTTGCGTCAGAATGCGAGGATCTTCAGGAGAAGGTGGTGTCTTTGCGAGCCGAGATTGAGCAAAATTCCACTAGAGTCGCCAATCTAAGTGCAAAGTGGACGGAGAAGGTAGCTGAGTTAGAAGGGAAGGTGACTAATTTGGAGAGGGACAAGGGAGCCCGAGTGGCGGCTTTGGCGAGGGCAACGGCGCTGGAAGACACTATTCGCATCCTCAAGTCTGAGTGGGAGGCTGAGAGGGAGACGGTTGCGCTGAGGGAGGTGCGGCTCGAGGAACGGATCGACGTGCTCGAGAGATATGTCTCAAACCTGGGTGACCAAGTTATGGCTCTCGAGGCCGAAAAGGCGCGATTGTTGGAACATGCTCCTCAAGTATGCCCCTGTTGCCGTCCCCTGCTATTTGTACGAGATGTGGGTCCATGTTGAGGCCCATAAAGATATCTACTAGGTCTTGTTGGCGGTGGGGAGTGTTCCTGAGGCCGTTTTTGAAGATGCTCGTGTTAAAGCACGCGAGGCTCGTCTTGCCTGCAGCTATGATCCTGCGACGCCGGAGGGCCGATGGGGATGCTAAGGTCGAGGATGGGTTTTCTTATGATGATAGTGCTGGAGGGGATGATGATGGAGGGGAAGCCGATGGACCGAGTGGGGAGAAGGGCGATGGCAGAGATAGTGTCGAGTGAAGCCTTTATAGCTTTTATGTACTTAGCTCTTTTTTTGTTCTTTTCTTTGTTGTTGATTGTTTTATTTTTGTGGGGCCCCGTTTTGGCCTTTGTAAGACGTTGTTGCGTATGTACATTTTCTAAATAAGATAGTCAGTTTGCTTTTGGCTGTATATTCCTGGCTTTCTTCCCTTCTTTTTTTTTTGGAAAAAGGTCTTCAAATTTTCTCGTGATGAGTCCCTGACTTTTAGTTGCGAATTCGAGTGAGGTTGAATTTTAGCTTGTTGGTTCAAGCGAGATCGAACTTCATTATGTTAATTAGAGCGAGGTCGAACCTTACTTTGTTAACTCAGGTGAAGCCGAACTTGGCTTGTTGATTCGAATGAAGTCGAACTTGACTTGTTAATTCAAACGAGTTCGAACTTTACTTGCTAATTCGAACGAGGTTGAACTTACTTGCTCATTCGAACGAGGTGGAACTTACTTTGTCAATTCGAATGAAGCCGAACTTGGCTTGTTAATTCGAATGCAGTCGAACTTGACTTATTAATTCGAACGAGGTCGAATTTTTCTTTAGTTTGGAGATTGCCGGGGGATGCATGGGTGTGAATTTGAATGAGGTCGAATTGTGACCCGTAATGAGTTCGAGCAAGGTCGAACTTTGACTTGTTAATTTGAACGAGGTCGAATTTTACATTCTCTTGGAGATGGCCGGGGGCCGCATGGGTGTGAATTCAAACGAGGTCGAATTGTGCCCCGTAATGAGTTCGATCGAGGTCGAACTTTGACTTGTTAATTTGAACGAGGTCAAATTTTTCTTTCGCCTGGCGATGGACCGCATGGGTGTGAATTCGAACGAGGTCGAATTGTGACCCGTAATGAGTTCGAGCGAGATCAAACTTTGACTAGTTAATTCTAAGCTTTGACTTTCGCTAGGCAATGTGTGGGTTCAATGGAGCGGTGTAAGAATGTTGCATGTTGCCTTGATTTCATTGGAGAATATCACATGTTGTTGCATTTTTTATGCATGTGTCGAGATGAGTCTCAGTCTATCTAGTTCCTTCATTGCTCGGCCTGGAGAGGCCGTTGACGGGACGTGCGATGAACTCACTATTTAGGCTTCAGGGAACCTTGGGTCTCGACCAATTCAAACGGGATTCAGATGTGATTAATTGAATTTAGTCGGTTGAATTGGCGTGGCGTCACCTTGGCGAGCATATGGGCAAGCTTTCCGTACTCATGTTCTGCCGGTGTTGGAGAGATTGTACATTTTATGGGCTGACCGCCAAGTCCCAACCTATGGAGATTGTCTCTTAATGATGTCGGCTTGTTCTAAACCATTTGTTAGTTATCTGTAGTATGGTATGGTGCGGTGAATTTTTCCCAATTTACCGTTTACTGCAGGGAGGAACCTAAAGCCTGTATGTCGGCTGGCCTTCGTTCGCGTGTTTGGGAGGACGTCCATGTTCTATGTTTCACTTTTTTCTTTTCTTTTTTTGAAAGAGGAATAGCAGGTTAGAAGTACATGGAATCATTTGTTACCTCAATCGGATGGTTAGCTAATGAACGAGGGGGATTAACCACGTTTCCTTCGATGGCTACGCTCTTTGGACCTGGGAAGTCCCCTCATTTGGCAATGAACTAGGAATCACGCCGCAGGGCGACTCGTCTTACTCCATACTGTGGTACTAGTTTTAGATCTAATACCGGCTACGCGCTTAGCCTCGTCATTGGTTTAGCTTGGGCATCTCGTGGGTGGACGACCCTCTCCTCCCATTAGGATCTCGAGTTCGAGTCCTAGTTCGTCTCAGTCCCGGACGCACAAAGATAACTGAAACTTACGTCATACCACAAACATACAGGAGAGCATATTTTAGCAGTGAACTGCGTAACAAGCATCATTCCATGTAGTAGGAAAGAAGATGGTACACGTAGGGTGCAGAAGGTGTCGAGTGCTAACCTGTTAATGGGACTGCGGATGCGCTGGGTATGCACTGGCATAGTCCTGATCTGATTTCTTATGCTCACAATGTACCAGAACTACTGCTATGGCACAACGCAGTTCTCGTGTATAAATCAGACATAACTTCTGGTTTTGTGCAAGGATCTATCCATGGTTGGCTTGGCGGTTTTGAGTGCTTATCCACTAGTTTTTCAAATCAACGTGCATAATGAAAGGGTGAAACTTCACCAAATGGGAAACAAAGAAAAGACCATGTTTGGATCTAGGGGAACTAAGACTTTGGATAGAAAATCCCCACAGACGACGCTAAATTTTTTGACCAAAGAGTCTTCAAGTCTTTTGCTAAACTAAATAAAATGTTGAGAGAAAGGATAAATTCTAGCCAAAGATAATTAACTCTAGATCAAAGAATGATGAGTAAGAAAAACTAAATAATATTATGCTTGAAAGTAGCTTAAGGTCTCGATAAAGATCTAAGATATGTGACGAAATAACAATCTTGACATCAGTGTTTCATAATAAAAAGTAATAGAAGAAGAAATAAGGTTCACCAATCGTGACCACGGTATCTCTCTTCATTTATTCAATGGTGGTGTTTACCAGCACAATAGCAAGGTTCTGAACCTTCTTTAAAACATAGGCTTTCAAGCCATCCCCCCCCCCTCCCCGCCCCCTTATTGCAAGTGGAGAAGTGCGTGATGTTGGAATCTCCCCTCTTCACTCTTTCACCTGATATTTATATCAAGTATTCTCGTTTACCCAACGGTACTTAACCGGGGTACCTAAGTCTTTTGACCATGCTTTAGATTGACCCTCTACAACGCAATAATGTCTTCTTCGCTGAGTAGGCCCTCCGAGAGTACGACCTCGGCCATGGTCGAGGTACTTGTCGCTATAGTGACTCGTAGACACAACTTCAGCTTTCTTGGCCCTTTACCGTTCCTTTCTACGTGGATTTTCTTTTGGTCAGATTTCGACCCATACAATTATCATGATTATATATTACTTTGTTTAAAAGTTTAAATTGAGAGGAAATAATCTCTCCTTCTCCACATCTTTAAAGTGTAGCGTGATACACAAAGTATTCCGCGTTTACTGTGGCGGAGCCAGGATTCTTATTAAGAGGAGTTAAAATATAGATAAACAAACTCACCAAGAATTCAAGGGGTGTCATTATATAGTATATATATACATATTTTTAAAAAAAATTACCGAATTAAGCAATGTAATTTTCTGACGAAGGGGTGTCGGTTGACACCCCTTGAGTACATGTGACTATGATACTGCACATTTATATAAATTCTAGAGAAAAGGTTGCACTCCAAGGTAGTGTGATGTAGGTGTACAAACATTAATAGTTGATTCTACGGTTCAAACTCATGACCTATAGACCAGGATTTGAATTTTATGAGTTCTTATTACCATCTCACGTTATATATACAATAATAATTGAGTTTACAATTAAATATTTAAAAATATTTAATAAATTTATTAATACAAATAAGGTTTGGGCAAATACGCTACTGAATTCACGGAAATCCATAACCTTAAAAGTTGAATCTGTCTCTATATATCTATAAATCACAAGAAAAAAGTTGATGTTTCTCCAAGGCTTCTCCACGTCTTTCTTTCATTTATTCTTATTCTATTCTAGATCGTATCTTCTTTTGTTCACTTCCTTTATTCTCTAAGTACTGTAATTGCATCCTAACTTTTCTTTTCATTTTCTTGGTTTTACTTTGGGGCGCACATTTTGCATACTTTTTAAGCAAGTTGCAGTTTAGTTATCCACCTTGATTGACTCTTTTATTTTTCGATTAGTTCAAGATTGCTTTTGTACTCAAGGCGGCGCTTCAACTTGCATACATTTCAACCACGAAGACCTCTATTGGACTTTAATATGTATTTAAATTAAATAAATTGAGCTTAACATTATTATTTATACTAATGGAAAACTTAAAAGATTACTACATATAGTTATTCACAGAAAGTTCGAAAAGAACCTGAAAAATAAAGTATAATCTTACAACAAGTTAAAATATAGGTAATTTAAAAAAGAATTATATTGCCAATGTATATAAATTAGAGTTACAAAGTAAGACTTAGAGTCCGTTTGGACATAAGATTTTTTTCACTTTTTTTCGAAACAAGTGTTTGACCACAAGATTAATTTTGAAAATTTCCGAAAATTTGAAAAACTCCAAAAGGCTGATTTTTCAAAATTTTCACTCGCAAAACTTCAAAAACAACCCAAAATTATATTCATATTCAAACACAACTCTAATTTTCAAATACCATTTTCACTTGAATTTTTTTTTCACTTTTTTTTTTTTGGAAATTTACAATTCTTATGTCTAAACGCCCACTTATATTGGACTAATTTGAAATAGCTAAGAATGTTCGTGTAGAACTTTCGGGAAAAAGAAATGTTAGTTAAAAAGTGAGGTGACTTATATATGTTAAAGAATATTCAAATGTCGCATACACATTGTGCACTAAGATTTCATTTAAGGAAAATTAATAAATAAAAATCCTAACAACTTAAATTTTGTGACCTTTCAGATCCTGAATAGATAAAACAGCTGACATAAGAAACTAGTCTGAAATTTTGATAGGTTATAGCTCCTCACTGCCTAATACGAAAGCTAACATTTCATTTTATTATTATATATTTCCTAAGTAATGGTTATTATGTGGACAAAATAGTTTATCAAGTTCTTGACACTAACTAGACAATCACTATAAAAAAGAAAAGAAAATGGACACTCACTAGAAAAAGCTTCATATGCCACCCTCTGTCCTAGCAATTTCCTTGTCCTAACTGCATATGTCAACACCTTTGATGAGAAAAAGATTTGGTTGTTTAAAACAACCAATTTAGTTTAGAATGAACCACTTTAACTTTTTATTATTATTATTGTGTATGTATTTCTAATGTATTAGTGGAAATTCTCACACAATAGGTTTGAATTCAGTTTTACTTTCCTCTTCTCCTTTTTCATTAAAACTTATAACGGGGTCTCGAAAAATAAAGGTGAATTATCACTTTTAACCCATGTCAGAAATTATTCATATTCAGTAAAAGTGTATAAATTTATATAATTTTTATATATAACATACATAATGTATATATGTACAAAAAATTGACTAATACTTTGAGAGCGCCTATACAATGTCATTTTCCAAAAAATTAAAATATTTATGTTGGGCCTTTATCCCTTTCTTGTACATTGTATTTCTTCATGTCTTGGTTCACCATATTCTAAATAAGTCACATAGTTGATAAAAAAAAAATACCACCCAAAGGTGCTCTTTGAGTTGGTCCCTGGTGTTGGGATATACTATTAACCATGCGGTTTACTTATAAGATTATATTTTATTTTTTATGGAACACTTATTTATTTGATTTATTCAATTCAATAAAGTATTATTTTAAGTAGATCATTTGTTAAATGTGTGTCCTTTAGTTATGTAGTAACAATTTTGTGTATGGAGTCTTAGCTCATGCACAAAAGATTAAATTATCAGTTCTCATAATTAATAAACTATGTTCACAATCGAAGATATTGCTGGGTAAAATATCTAGATGATTATAGCACAAGATTAATGTAGAATTTTTCTTGATTATGGGAATGGTTTTACTCCAACTTCTTGTGCTAGTATACTTAGTGTATATTGAACGGACCAAGTAGAGAAAAGATATTTTGTATTGAATATATATAAAATATTTTCTCTAATTTATTAAATGAATACTCTTAATCTTGATATAATTTTTATGATCAATGTGATTCGTTTATTGTTTTGATTTATCAAAAGATACAACTCTATTCAGAGTTAGTGTATGCCTGATAAATGGACAATAACGAATGACATTTGTGAAATAATAATTAGTTAATATAATCTGTGACTCGATTTTGAGTTTGATGATACCCCTTTATGTAAGCTTATAAGTTTTCATGTGAAAGCCCGACCGGTGGATTTTGTATCCGTCAGTGAATTAATTTAATTAACTGGTATTTCGAATCATAACATGGAAAGTTAAAATAAGTGTTAGTGAATTTTCGAATTCATATTGAGGAGTTCAATTGCAATTTTTAGTGGATTAAACTGCAATTTATTATTGTAGGATTTAATTCATCCGATTTTTCGAATTAATGCTATAATTGGTAGCCTCTTATTATTTCCGTGGTCCCTGATAAACCTAGTAAAAACCTGGACAGGCTTGGGTAAAAAGTGACTTGGGAGAAAAGTTATGCTTTTGAGTTAGAGTAGGATTCTACTTGCAGAATCCTACACGTGTTTGAGCCCCGATTGTGACTTAATTTCAGGTCAATTAAAGAAAGATTGGTTTCACCTAATAACTTACTCTTTAGAGTTGTATTGTTTTTCCCACTCAAAATAATTTCGTCTAAGGTCTTACAAGGAGCACAACAGAATGTGACATCCCTAGATTTTTGCTCTTTGGAGGACTTGTGCAACGTTTTCAAGAGGTTAGTGCTTCTAATCTCCGTATTGAGTCATTGTCTAGTTTACACGTTTGTGATACTTGGATTGTATGATTGCTTCTGTTGTGCATAGTCTAACAATTGGTATCAGAGTCCGTTGTACATATAACTAGATAATGTAATACAATATGAATAGAATAACATTAAAATGTGTTGTTAAATTATACATGTTTGGTGTGGTTATTCTGTAAAAACAGTGGTGTTTTCTAAAAAAAAAAAGATTGTTTTGAGTAGTATTTTCATTCTGAAATTATGAATTAACATACATAAGTATAAACAGTAGTATGATATTTCATGACAATGTTGTTTTTCCCATGTTTTGTCGTGTGTGTGTGTCTATATATATATATATATATATGACACTGTTGTAATAATATTTTGAGTTCTGATGGATTAACATACATAAGTATGTTATGTGATATGAACGAGTCAAAATAAACAGAATCCTAAAAAACACCAAAAACAGATTTTGCAAATAGGTGAATTTGAAATTTTGAAATTTTGAAATTCTGTCGAACTCCGATTGACCTCAAATTTGGTAGGTTCATCGGAAACGACCAAGTGAACAACACTCATCAACTTTGCTCAGGATGTTTCGGGTATTCGGAGTCGTTTAGATGGGTTATTGGCCATTTTTCTATTTTCTGAAAATTTTGTTTACTAATTTGTTTTGTTTTAAGAAAACAGTGATGGTAGGGTTCAATCTCCATAGTTTCCAATCATGTTTTACAGTAATGTAATGAATTTATATATTGACATAGGTCTTCTTCCACATCGGATAAATTCATTATAGATGATTACTGTAGTTTTGCCTCTAATGATTTGATAACTTGTATTAACTCTTCAACCGAGTTACATGTTGATTCAATGAAACTAGGGTTTGTAAAAGTGATAGTTACCTATATTAAATTGACAGTTACTCTCCATTTAAGTTGGTCCTATTTTACTTTATGGGGTAAATATCTTACTTAACTCATATATATTGCATGAATAGTTAAGTTTCTCCAATAAATCTAACTGTTCAATGAGCATGGTTATATGTGTAATGTGCTACTTTGAATTTTATTATTTTAGTTGCATAACTAATGATCTATTTTATTTGAATATCTCTCAGATTAACCATGTCTTCATTCAACCCACTTACCTAAATTTTGTACAAAAAGAAGTTAAAAGGACCGAATTATGTTGACTTGATATTGTCCTAACTGCTGAAGGTTACAAATTCGTAATCACTGAGGAGTGCCCACCAAAACCCGATGAAGATGTTATTGATGATTAGGTTAAGGCCTATGACAATTGGGCTAAGGCTGATGAGATGACATAATGTTACATTCTTTCCTCTATGGAGAATGTTTTGCAACATAAGCATCAACCTATGGGTCTACTTATGACATGATAAGTCTCAAAGAGATGTTCGGTGAGAAAAATCTTGAGGTTAAGCAGACAACCATGGAAGCCCTTTTGAACACCAAGATGGCTGAAGGATCATCGGTTAGGGACCATGTTCTGATGGAGGTCCTTGGAGCTGTGATTAATAAGGAATCTCAAGTTGAGATGGTCCTGTAGATTCTGCCTGACATTTTCCAACAATTTTCCTTGAACTATGATATGAACAAAATGGATTTGTCACTAGCGAAATTGTTGAATGAGCTACAAGTGGAAGAATCTATTATCAAACAGCAAGCTCCAATTGTGGCACTGAATGTTGAGAAAGCTTCGGTTTCTAAGTCGAAAGGCGGTAAGAAAAAGAAGAAGGCTCAAAAGATTTTGGCACCTGGAGGTGCGACTGCTGGTGTGAAAAAGCCCAAAGAAAAGTGTTATCATTGCAAGCAACCTTGGCATCACAAAAAGCAATGCCCTGCCTATCTGACAAAGTTGAATAAGCAAGGTAATTTGAATTTAAATGTCGTTGAAACTTGTTTAGTGGCTGTTTCTACTATGTTTTGGTGTGTAGATTCAGGAGTCACTAATCATATCTGCATTACTTTGCAGGGGTTTCAGGAAACGCAACGACTAAGTAAGAATGAAGTTTGTGTTTTTACGGAACCGAAGGAAGAGGTCTCCTGTACAATCTCTGTCCCAAGAATCTGTCTCTCCCCTACTTCATCCCATCATAGAGGAGTCCTGCACTTGCGTCCATAGAGTGCCTCAAAAGGTGGCATGCCTATACTCGCCTGAGAACTCTTGTTATAGGCGAACGTAACCAAGGGTAGATGTCTGTCCCAACAACCTCGAAAATCAAGGGATTACCTCCGCATAGCCTCCAATGTCTAAATGGTCCTCTTAGAATGGCCATCGGTATGAGGATGGAAGGCTGTGCTAAGACTCACGTACTAATTAATGCTTGAATTTCTCCTATTAGAAATATGGCTACTCTTGGGTACGAAAGAAGGATATTCCGAGCCTGGGCACATCCTTTTGATAGCTTTGTTTAGCCTCCTTTACTATGTCAATTCCTCCGTATTGGTTATGGATAAAGTTGATCCTCTCCTTGGTACTTCACCTAGTGGTTAATCTCAAGTCTCTTCTCTCGACCGGATGGGCCTATGTCACTAGAACAAGTGAGGAAGACCTCCAATCACTGTACTTGCAATTCAAGATGAACTCCTCCCATGCCAACATAAGAGCGTTTTGATGTTTTGAGAGAATAGGGCCCAGATTTCCTTTGTTTTCTATATCTGATCCACGCTCTTTTTCTTCTTGACTTGCGGGTTCTTTTGCTTCTTGAATTCGATTCTTTATTTTTTTGGATCCCCATTCATTCCTAGATTCCCGTCACTACGGACTGATTGTCCCTACCTAATTACATGGTAGTGGTCTAGGGAGCGCAATTTCTAGAGCACGGGAGAATTAAGAGTAATGATTTCAGCAAGAGCAGCCAGACGGACTACTATAGTGAGTCTAGTGACTACTAGAGTAGAGTTAAGTCTTGCAAATGAGTTCGAGTAATTCCAAGGTGTATTTAGTCTGAGCGAGCCAGTGTCAACTTTAGCATAATGATATATTAGAGTTTCATTTAGTAGTTTTAGTTTTGAAAGATTTCTCTATGTACTTTCTATTTGAAAGAATTTGATTTCTATTTCGAAAATAATGGATGCTGGTTAAAATGTTTATTTTGCTAATAACTCTGTTGTTATTAAGTTTAATAAATATTTTATCTACACTAATGCTAGAATACATGACCTTTTTATTCTTGATATATCTCCCCGTGTGCTACAACCAAATGAATTAAATAACATTAATCTACCACATAAAAGAAAATGTATTTCTGAATTGAGCCAAACTTATTTGTGGAACTTCCGTCTAGGTCATATAAATCTAAATAGGATTTCGAGGTTGGTTTCAGATGGACCTTTGGGTTCATTAAAAGTGGAGGCACTACCAACATGCGAATAATGTTTAGAAGGTAAAATGACCAAGAGACATTGTCACTCAAAAGGGAATAGAGCTAGCGACAAGTTAGAATTAATTCGCTTTGATTTATATGGCCCAAAGAATATACAAGCAAGAGCTGGCTTTGAGTATTTGTAACTTTCACAGATGATTACTCAAAATATGAATACATTTATCTGTTGCATTATAAGTCTGAATGCTTTTGAGAAATTCAAAGAATTTAAAACGCAAATAGAGAAACGACATGATAAACATATCAAAACATTACGCTCAAAACATTATTGCTTAATGAGGCTCAAAGCTCATAGCGCATTAACATGAAAACCAACCTATAAAATAAATAAAAAGAATTATTTTGTTGTGGCTGCTGGATTCGAGCCCAGGTCTCCACAGAATTCTCACCACTAAACTACAACCACATTTGTCTTATGTTGTTCCAGTTTATGGATAAGTACGTTTTAATATGAAGTACCTAAAGGTAACAAATTAAGTCTAGCTTAGACGGTTGTTCATTATAAGAAGTCCAAAATTATTGGAACTGGAAGTTAGCCAAAGAATTTATTCGACTAATATATACAAACACAATTTCAAGGCTTGTTAAGGAAGATAGTTTTTTCCTTTTTTTTCTCTTTAATATTTAGAAAGAGACATCAAGGTCCAAGTATAATAAGGATACGTATTGAAAAGAAAGTGATGTGATACCTATATATAACAACATCCCTATATAACAATACTTTTCTATAACAGTCAAACATTTTCGGAACCAATTTTTATGTTATGTTATAATATATGTTCTCTATAACATCAAAAAAAATTTGGAACAAACAAGGCTATTATAGAGAGGTTTGTTTGAGCCAAACTTATTTGTGGCACTTCCGTCTAGGTCATATAAATCTTAATAGGATTTCGAGGTTGGTTTCAGATGGACCTTTGGGTTCATTAAAAGTGAAGGCACTGCCAACATGCGAATCTTGTTTAGAAGGTAAAATGACGGAGAGACATTTTCACTCAAAAGGAAATAGAGCTAGTGATAAGCTAGAATTAATTCACTCTAATTTGTATGTCCCAAAGGATATACAAGCAAGAGTTGGTTTTGAGTATTTGTAACTTTCACAAATGATTACTCAAAATATGGATACATTTATCTATTATGTCGTAAGTCTGAATGCTTTTGAGAAATTCAAAGAATTTAAGACACAAACAGAGAAACGACATGATAAACATATAAAAACAATACGATCTGATCGTGGAGGTGAATACCTTTTTGCGAAATTCATTAAATACTTATCAGATTCTGGAATTACATCTCAATTATCTGCCCCGGGAATACCACAATAAATGGTGCGGAAGGAATAAATAGAATCCTTATGGAAATGGTTAGATCAATGTTAAGTTATTCCGATTTGCCTTCTTCGTTTTGGGGCTATGCTTTAAAAACAACAAATCACATTCTAAATTTGGTTCCTTCAAAGTCAATACTTTCAACCCTAGCAGAATTGTGGACTGGGCGGAAGCCCAGTTTATGACACATTCGGGTTTGGGATTGTCCAGCACATGTGCTGAAAGGGAAAACGGATAAATTGGAGTCGAGGACAGAAGTATGCATTTTTAATGGATATCCAAAGGGAATGAAAAGAGGTTTATGTTATTGTCCCAAAGAAAAGAAGGTAATTGTTACGACAAATGCCAGAATTTTAGAAGATGACTGTTAATGAACCATATTCTTGGAAGTAAACTAGTTTTACCGGAATTAAGCAATGGAGTAACTAATGACTCATCTCTCGAACGTATCCTGGATGTCAATATTGACATACCACTACATTATCGTAGTGGGATAAATATCAATAGGCAATAGAACGAACAAGAGCAATTGCCTGAGATCTCACTACCCAAAAGTAGTGGGAGTATGTTGGGAAACCTCAAATTTTTGAGCAATCTAAAATTGTTGTGCAGCCTGCACTCCAGGAAGAAGTTAATGATATCCCAGCACTGCAAGGCGTGGAGGATAACATTGAGGCTTGAGTTCTGAAAAATGATGTTGTAGTTAACTACAAAATCAAATTGCACCTGTGGTGTCTAGTTGTAGTGGGAGAATTATTAAAATAAACCTCTCCGGTTTGCGCTCTTGGGATAATCTTATGATAGAATCCTTTAATACCTAATACAACGCCTCTTAATTACGACGAAGCACTACAATATACAGACGCTGATAAATGAGTTATTGCTATGAAATGTGAAATGGTGTCCATGTACTCCAATCAAGTCTGGGATCTTGTAGAACCACCCATTGGAGTCAAACCCATTGGTTGTACATGTATCTATAAGAAAAAGAAAGGAGTGGATGGAAAAGTGTAAACTTTTAAAGCTACGCTTGTTGCAAAAGGGTTTATCCAAAAGGAAGGGATCGATTATGAGGAAACCTTTTCGCCAGTAGCAATGCTTAAATCCATTAGGATTCTCTTATCCATTGCTTCTCATTATGATTATGAGATTTGTAAAATGGATGTCAAGACGTCTTTTCTTAATGGAAGTTTGTGCATCTATATGGAACAACTAGTTGGTTTCATAAAAAGTGACAATGAGCACATGTTGTGTAATATGCTACTTTGAATTTTGTTGTTCTAAATGCATAATTAATGATCTACTTAATGTGAATATATCTCAGATTAACCATGTCTTCATTCAACTCGCTTACCTCAATTTTTAACCATAACAAGTTAGAAAGACCGAATTATGTTGTCTGGAAAAGGAACCTTGATATTGTCCTAACTGGTGAAGGTTACAAATTCGTAATTACTGAGGAATGCCCAGAAAAATCTGATGAAGATGCTATTGATGATCAGGTTAAGTCCTATGACAAACAGGTTAAGGCTGATGAGATGGCGCGATGTTAATTATAGTAGAATTCAATTCATCCGATTTTTGAATTAATGATATAATTGATAGCCTCTTACTATTTTTGTGGTCCCTACTATACGTAGTAAACATTTGGACAAGCTTGGGTAAAAAGTGGTTTGGGAGAGAAGTTATCCTTTTGGGTTAGAGTAGGATTGTACTTGCAGAATCCTACACATTTCTAGTCCCTATTGTGGCTTAATTTCGGTCAATTAAAGGAAGACTGGTGTCACGACTCCAAAACCTACCCGGCCGTGATGGTGCCTATCGTGAAACTAGGCAAGCCTAAAACTAACATTTTTCCTTCATTACAGTAAAACACCTTCTAAATATAACAGCGGAAAGGTTTAACATAAATAAAAAGATATTTAAAAACAAAATTTCCCGGACTACGACACAATTGCCCCAATAATCAGGGCGTCACTAAGTATATGAGCGTCTAATAGCCGGACATAATCCACAAATGTCTATAGAATTAAACTCAAAATACAATAAGCTAAGGAAGAGAAGATCAAGGTCCGCGAACGTCGTGTAGCTACCTCGATAATCCCTGACTCTAATGCAGATAATCAGCAGCTGCCGCCGTGCCCAGAAATGCGTGGATCTGCACACAAGGTGTAGGGAGTAACGTGAGTACACCAACTTAGTAAGTAACAGGTCCAAACTATGGACTGAAGATAGTGACGAACTCAACCTCAACAGATATAACGGAACTGAATGCACAGAATCGTAGGCATGCTTTCAACTCGAATATAAAGTGTAAAATAGTAAAGTAAATGCATATCTAAACTGTGCATGGTATACAACTAAGTATCCTCTACATGAAAATGCACATACTATATGAATGCACCACGTGTTCCCACTCTCAAGTGCTCAACCACTCGGTACTGTATATGGCCATCCGACCCAGGTAAATCCATCCCGGAGTATATATATACAACACTGACTGAAAGTCACCCAGTACCGAGGAAAAAGGGCAATCTTGCCCGGTGGAGAAATCCATTTCCAAGTATCAAGTATCTCGGACAAATCCATGTCCAGGGAAATCCATCCCTCAATAATATCAACTGCGCTCACTGGGGGGTTACAGACTCCAGATGGGCTCCTACAGCCCAAGCGCTATCATAATCATCAAATAACCGCTGCAGCGTGCATCCCGATCCCATAACTAACAGGCTCTCGGCCTCACTCAGTCAATAACCTCTCTAGTCTCACCACGGGCTCACAATGTCATGAAAACAACCCAGAACAATGATATGATGAATCAATAAATAACTGAGACTGAGATGTGATATAAACATGCATGATCATGACTGAGTATGGAATATTAAATGAAACTGAAGAGGTAAAATCAATAAACGACTGCTAAGGGTCCCAACAATAGCGACACAAAGCCTAAACATGATATCTAGCATGGTTTAAAGCTCAACTACTTCATCACATGATGGAAACATGAATATTAACAGGATAGAGTCACTAAATGGTGCCATGGAATCATCCAGGCTACAATTCTCACGATGCACGCTCGCACGCCCGTCACTTGGCATGTGCGCCACCTTAATACTAATCACATAACACATGGTTCGGGGTTTCGAACCCTTAGAACCAAGTTTGGAAGCGTTACTTACCTCAAACCAAGCCAAAATCCTACTCTGGAATGCCCTTGCCTCTTGATTCGGCCTCCAAACGTCTCGAATCTAGCCACAAGTAATACAACACAATAAATTTAGGCTAAGGGATCAAATCTACAAGAAAAGTATCAAATATAGGCCAAATCCCGAAATTCACTCAAACCCGGCCCCCCGACCCATGTCTCAAATCCAAAAAATTCATAAAAACCGAAACCTCATTCACTCACGAGTCTACCCATACAAAATTTAGCAAAATCCGATATCATTTGGTCCCTCAAATCCCCAAATTACATCCTCAAATTCTCAAGCCCTAACCTCCCGAATTTCACCTCAAAACCACACATTCTAGGTGGGGAAAACAATGGGGAATCAAGATTATTGATAAAAAACGAGTACAAGAAGCTTACCTCAAGAATCACCTTGAAAAACCTCTTCAAAATCGCCTAATCCCGAGTTCAAAATATGAAAATGAAGTCTAATTCACGAACCCTCGTTTTTAAACATTTTGTCCAGGCCTTTCGCACCTGCGGCCACATTTCCACACCTGCGGTGAACTCCCTGCTTCTGCGGCCGCCACTTAAGTCCCCCAGGGCCTGCACCTACGCACCAGGTTCCTCACCTGTGGACGCGCACCTGCGCATCACCATCCGCTTCTGCGAAATTTGCCAATCACCTCCCTTCAACATCTGCGACTTAGACTCGCACATGCAGGCTCGCAGATGCGACCATGCTTATGCACATGCGGTTCCAGACCAGGTCCTTTATGTCCGCATATGCAGCTCCCCGAACGCACCTGTGACCTCGCACCTGCGGCTCCCCCTCCGCAGGTGCGGAAAAACACCACCACCAGCGGTTCAGCTGCATTTCCAAATTCCAAACCTCCCGTTAGCCATCCGGAATCACCCCGAGCCCCTATGGACCTCAACCAAACATACCCACAATTCATATATCCACATATGAACTTAGTTAAGCCTTTGAATCACTCAAAAGAACATCAAAATACCAAATTACCCTCGGATTCAAGCCAAAGAACTTCTAAATTTCCAAATTCCGCAAACGATGCCGAAACCTATCAAACCACGTCCGAATGACCTCATATTTTACACACACGCCAAAAATTACACTACGAATCTACTCAAACTTTCGGAAATCCATTTCGACCCCGATATCAAATTTTCCACTGCCGACAAAATCGCCAAATTTCCAACTTTTGCCAATTCAAGCCTAATTCTACTACGGACCTCCAAATCACATTCCGGACGTGCTTCTGAAGTCCAAAATCACCTAACTGAGCAGACGAAATAATCAAAATTCAAATCCGAGGTCATTTACACACAAGCCAACATCCGATTGACTTTTCCAACTTAAGCTTCTAACTTAGAGACTAAGTGTCTCAATTCACCCCGAAACGTCGAACCAACTAACTCGATATATCATAATATAGATGAAAAGCACAAATGAAGCATAAATGGAGTAAACAGAGCTGTAACTCTCGAAACAAACGGCCATGTCGTTACATCCTCCCCCTCTTAAACAAATGTTTGTCCTCAAACGGGTCTAGAAACATATTTAGAGTCTCAAATAGGTGTGGATATCTGCTCCGCATCTCCCGCTCGGTCTCCCAGGTGGCCTCCTCCACAGGCTGACCTCTCCTCTGCACCTTCACTGAAGCTATGTCCTTTGACCTCAACTTTCGAACCTGCCGATCCAAAATGATCACCGACTCCACATCGTAAGTCATATCACCCCACAACTGAACCATGTTGAAGTCCAAAACATTGGAAGGATTTCCAACATACTTGCGGAGCATGGAAACATGAAATATCGGATGCACATACGACAAACTAGGTGGCAAGGCAAGCTTATAAGCCACCTCCCCTATCCTCTGAAGCACCTCAAAAGGCCCAATGAACTGGGGGCTCAAATTGCCCCTCTTCCCAAACCTCATAACACATTTCATGGGTGATACCATTAGCAAAACCTTCTCCCCAACCATAAAAGACACAGTATAGACATTCTTGTCCGCATAGCTCTTCTGCCTAGACTGCTGATCACGCCTAACTATGTCTTATAAAAAGACTACGCGAACGTTGCGCATATAATCTGAGTATTTCGCCCAGAGTCGAATCCCACAAGGAATTAACCTATCAATTATCGTTGTTAGAATCACTCGATTCTTCGTAATCAACTTCCCAAATGTTTGAATAATAGTTGTTGGTGTTTTTACTAACTAAAGCTGAATGTAATTGATTAAACTAGAAGATAACTATTGCTAGGTTGTAAACAAATGCGAGAAGGATCTAAGGTTATAGTTTCCCCTGTTGATGGAATCACTTCTTGTATATTTCATATAGTTTGGCTTAACCGTCTCTATCAATCATTAGCACTATTGTTACCATAAATCTCTCCCGAGTAATTGCGACAATTCACTGAACGCACTCTCCCGAGTTATGCTAGCTAGCTTTTATTATAGCTCACTTTAGATTGCACCCAAGGTATCGTTATCCCTAATACAACCTTTACACCCTCGGTTATGGATCTCTCATATACTTTGGGAGTGGTGTTGTTCAACATCTACCTAAATATGCACTCTCTCCCTAGTAGATACACACTACATAGGCACATCTAATTGAGGGCCCTTCAATCAACTACAATATGAACTTAGTTGAACAAATAGAGATTAAAACCAAGCAAACTATATTAATATAACAAGATGTTCATACTCAACAGGGTTCACCAAAACCTTAGACTAAATAATTTAGCTACTCATAATTGTACTGAAAATATCCATAGAAGAATTCATCAACAATGATAAAAATACAAGGAAGAGAGATGAGATTTGATGCCCAATTGCCCTCCTTTCCTCTTGCCTTTGTTTTCCTTGAACAAGACTCTAAACCTTGATAATCCTCTCTTTTGGGCGAGCTGAACCTTATATAGGTTAGGTGGAATTGTCCCAAGCTTCCAATTTTACCCCTGAAAATAACGTGTGCGAACTAGACTAGCGCGGTCGCGCTACCGGCCGCACTAATGGGCAAGTGTTCTGTCTTGAATCGCTGGGCTAGCGCGGTCGCGCTAGTGGGCGCGCGAAGACCGCGCTAATGGGGTTTCATTCTGCCTCTAGGACCTGGACTAGCGTGGCCGCGGTAGTGAATGCGCTATGGCGCGCTAGTGGACTAGTAGTCCGCCTCAACAATTTTCTTCCTTCTTTTCACACGCTAAAAACTCCAAGGGCCCTTTCTTCTTCAATTTGACTCTAAACACCATCCTAGGTTCTCATAAGCACACTTTGCTCCTGCGAAACATAAAATCCACAATTAAATCCATTTTAACATTATTTACCATTCCTAAGACAATGAAGCATCATCAAGTTGGGGTATAAATATGCGCTAAACTACGTGAATCTAGCCTATTATCAACACCCCACACTTAAATCATTGCTAGTCCTCTAGCAATCCACCATACTCCACAGAGGTCTTCTCATTAAGCATTTTCCTAACGTGTCACACCATGAACATACCACAAGAGTTGTGTCTAGCAATGTAACATCTATGCCTCAAGAGTTGACTCTTACGTGCCATGCAATTTTCTTACTTCCTCAATTTACTCTACAAAGAAGTCAAAACTTACCTTTCCGTCATGAATCATGTGCCCTCACATCACACAGGAGAGTAGTTCCACAAAATCAACATTCAGAACAATTAGGAACTCAAATAGAAAAGAATTCACTCACTCTCCGAAAGAACATTCATATGCCACAAAGATGCACCATAGGCTTGCCCTTAGTGTAATACTCTACTAATCGAGCCCATTCAGCTAAGATCAATTAGGACTTCATTTGGTTGTAATGTAGGCTAAGGGATGGGTAGGATATATTTAGATATAGTGACTAACCTCCCTAAGAACTTTTAATACAATTACTTTCGTTTTCAGCTCATACTTATGCCAGGCCAAACATTCCACCCCCACTCTTCTTTAGATTACCCCCAAACTCCCTTAGGTGCAATTTTATTGAATCATCACTTATCAAGGACTGCATTTATTCATTGTCCTTTCTCTCTCTTTTTTTCTTTTTCTTTTTCTTTTCAAGTGGCGCTTATTCTTTCATTTTTCACACTTTTGCACCTTTCCTTCTATTTCTTTTTATTCCACTCAAAAACCAAACCACCACCCCACGCTTTGACTTTTATATATTCTCTATCAGTTCAAGTGCTCATGGGAGGTAAAGGGTTCAAACATACGGGCCATTCAAACAAATGGGTAAGGTTTGTAATGTGGCTGCCGAAGAAACAGACTTATAGGGTCAAAGGGGTTAACTATGGTAATTTATAATAAGGTGGGTACACTTTATAACTGGCTTAACAAAGAACTGCCTATATCACTTCTAAGACTGAACGTAGCTACTATTTCGCGTTGCAAACACACAGGGCAAGTTCTAGGCTTCGAATGTAGACATAGAATACCATGCATGACCTCACACACAAATGGCACATGACTCACTCCAGATTGGCTTATCAAGACACTCTCGTTGAGTGCTCAAGTCAGTTTCAACATGCAAATTGAAGGCACTCTACGAGAGTCAACAACTGAGCCTAAGCATCACACTCTAGTGTCAATTGAGTTCAAGTGTAACAACGCTAAGGAGTTCTTTCTCTATTTTAGCTCATCGCCCCTAAACACCTAATAAACTAAAAACAAACTAAAAAAAAAAAGAAAACTAACTACACCCGGTTCAAGCTAAACCCTTGGAAAAGAACCGCGGTCAAAAGAAAAACCAAGGGGGAGTTGCTACACTACCTAAGAAAAAACAAAAATCTTTTTGGTGTTTTCTTTACTACATTCCCTCAAGAAAATTGTCTAAGAGATCCGTCGTCAGGAAGAGTCCACTATATATGTTTTTATTTTTTTATTTTTTTGGATTGGTCGACTTGGACCCTCAAGAACCCTGCCGAAAGGGATCCGTTGTCGGGCCAAGGCGCTTTTAAATAATTAAAAACTTATTTAGAACCAGACAAACAAAACCCAAAAAAAAACTCCTAAGAAAAATAAGGAAAGCAACTAACAATTGTTCAACATATATACATGAACAGGGAATCCTTCCCCCACCCCACACTTAATGTGCGGACATGTCCCCATGGAAATTAAAATAAACAGAGAGAGGTAAGGGGACTTCCCTGAAAGCTCAATCCTGGTCGGAGACAGTCCCTGGGTCCAGGAGACAAGCATGACCCAGGGCACGCAGCCAGCCCAAAATCTTCTTCTCTGATTTCACTTGTTGGGAAGCCACTGCATCAACTCTCGACCCCAAGTCAGTCACTGAGGTCCTTAAACCAGCCATCTCCTTCTCCAAATGATCCATTCTCTGTCCCCGACCGGCCCTAGACGGGCCTCCAATATCTGCAGCATGCTCTTGAGTGGGCTACTCCCCCTCCACATTTTCTTGCTCCTCCTCCTCATTTTGTTTCTCCTCCTCTTCATCTTCCTCATCAGAATCATTCTCCTGATCATCATCAATATCTGCCACCGCATCCTTTCCAGTGGTCACCCTTTCATCTCTGAATGCGTACGCCGGTGGCACTCTGCCATCCACCACCAAGTTTCCCGGTACCCCAGCTGCAAGGCACACACGAGTGACAAGATATGGGAAGAAGAAGCCATACCTCTGAATTTTAGTGCGGACGAACATCTCCTCGTGTATGAGTCGGGCCACGTCAAAGTTACGACCCGTCATAAAGCACCATATCAAACACCCACGAGGAATGTTCACCTCCGAGGTATTGTGGGAAGGGATTAGGCGGTTTTTTATCAGGTGGAGCCAACACTTGGCTTCAAAAGTGAGGGCTGAGGAGTGAAATTTGTTCCCGTACTTGTACCACCTTATCTCTGCGCGCGGGAAACAAATGGTTGGGAGGAACGTTTCCCACCGAGCATAGCGCCGGCCATATGCCTCATATTCGTCCTCGTACATATCCACGGGGGGTGGCAGCCGGTAAATTGTCTGAATGGACTACACAGAGGCGTTCACCTGCTTCTTCCTCACTGTGACCACATAATTTTTGTGCTCCGAACAATTGTCGTAGAATTCCCTCACAATCATTGCATTAGCATCATCGGGCTCCTCAAAGAACACATCTAATTGCATTGTCACCATCTCGTCATACATCTTTTGGGCAGTTGTGCCGGAGTGATTTCGTATTAATGCCCCGTTACGGTATGGCCGCCTTTGATTCCTTTGCCGCAAACCTGTCTTAGGCCTTAGCAGATACGAACTTGTTTCTATTGAAAGGCCTAGTGTCAGGGGCTCCTCTTGCTCGTCTGCCGGAGGATGAACCTGTTTGTCTACCGGATGAAGATCCGATGGCTTGACACTTCCTTGAGGGTGCCATTGTACCTACAATATGGACATCATCAGCGTAGCACAACCAGGTGACCCAACTGTGGTTACTCAGACTTCACCTTACAATTGGTCACAATACTTCCATCAATGGGACATTTACACAAACACTTGGTGGGCATTATTCACCGGAGCCCCCAATTAATCAAGTTGAAACCCCAATCACCCCCATAATTTTCCAAACTTCACCCAATCAAATCAAGACATACAACACTCCCCAAATACCATCACCCACAAGTACTACACATACATCACAATTACGTCAACTAAACAAGAAGATAAACTACTACTTTCAACAATTGAAAAAGAAAAACTACAAAAATAAAATAAACAACAAATGTTGTACATAGAATCACTTGTGGTGTTAAGGGAGTGAGAAGTGGAGAAGTGTGCTGGGGGTTGAGTGAGCAAGAACTTTGGGCGTGTGTGAGTGCTTGGGATTGAGAAGAGAGAAGGGTTCTTTTTGTTTAGGAGAAGGAAAAATAAGGGTTGAAGAAGAAGAAGAGTTTTAGGGGAAGTGGGGG
>ML295720.1:54202-103802 GCA_005239495.1 Nicotiana undulata | reverse complement strand
GAAAGATATCAATTTTACTCAAAAATCCGAATTCGGTCAAAACCCGACCTCCGGGCCCGCGTCCCGAAACTCAGAAATTTTAACAGAAAAGTGGTCTTCATCTTCCCACGAGTCCGTACATATAAAGAGCACCAAAATAGGAGTCCGTTTGACCCCTCAAACCGACCCTTGAAGGTCTCAAAATCTCAAGCCCTAAAACCCAATTTTTCTAATGATTTTCCATGAATTTACACTGGTTTTATGNAACACCAAAATCGGAGTCCGTTTGACCCCTCAAATCGACCCTTGAAGGTCTCAAAATCTCAAGCCCTAAAACCCAATTTTTCTAATGATTTTCCATGAATTTACACTGGTTTTATGCTCTATAATCACCCATGATCGACTTTTAATGATTAGAACACTTACCTCTATGAAGAACAAGAATTTCCCTCTTCAAAATCGCTCCCAAGAGCTTTTTTTCGTACAACAATGGTGAAAAAGAGGGTTTAAGTCGCGGAGGAAATATTTAAATATTGTCCAGGTCAATACTCAGTGCAATCGCATCCCCTCAGGTGCGATGGCACTGGACAATTTTCACCTGCCCTATTTTACTCAGTGCGATCGCAGCCCCTCAGGTGCGATAGCACTGAACAATTTTCCAACAGCCTTCTCCAACTCTTCCGTATAGCCTCTAGTATAATGGTCATAACTTTTTTTACAAAACTCCAAATTACAATTGGCTTAACTTTCTGAAAACTAGACATCAAGAGCTAAAACTTTCATTTTTGGATCATCTTCAAATTCCTTATAGATTGTGAGTTATAAGCTTCCAAAGTCGGGATAGTGCAACAGAGAATTTACTCTGTGCGATCGCTGGAAGCCTTGTGCGATCGCACAACACAATTAGATTTTTCCAAATTTCCTCTGTGCTAACGCATCCAAATAAGTGCTATCGCACTGTACACCCCTGAAGCCAAAAACCAGCAACTAGAAATGGCCCGAAACCACCCCGAAACTCACCCGAGACCCTCGAGACCTCAACTAAAACATACCAACACATCCCATAATATCACACAAACTTAGTCGAGCCTTCGAATCACCAAAAACAACGCAAAAACACTAAATCACATCGAATTCAAGCCTATGAACTTTGAAATTTCTAAATTCTACCAACGATGCCGAAACTATCCAAAACACATCCGATTGACCTGAAATTTTGCACACATATCCAAAATGACATTACGAACCTGTTCCAACTTCCAGAATTCCATTCCGACCCCGATAGCCTATTTTCCATTGCCGACCGAAAATCGCCAAAACTAACTTTCGCCAATTCAAGCCTAATTCTACATCGGACATCACAAAATTATTCTGAACACACTCCTAAGTCCCAAATCACCTAACGAAGCTATTCGAGCCATAAAATCCGCGTTCCGAGGTCGTTTACCAATAAGTCAACTCTTAGTTGACTTTTCTCATTTTAAGGTTATTCTTAAGGACTAAGTGACTGAATTCTCATTTAACCATTTCGATTTCAAGCCTATCAACTCTAACACATCAATAATGGAATAACCACTCAATGACAAGGCAATAACAACAATAATAATGCAGGTTCTATGTAACGACAGACCGGGTCGTTACATAAATATGTCATGATACTTGTGGTTTTTCTCTTTCTCGATTCCTATCTCATAGGTAAAATATCCGAACGAATAGAGAATCTCTTCTTCTATATGAGTTAGATATTATTCTAATCCAATTATGCTCCCGATACCTCCTGAGAAAAATCTCGAATTCTTCTTGACGATCAAGTATACCATTCGTATAACTAGAAAACTTTGTTAAACTTGTGATTTTAAACGTGAGTCGTGACATTTGTAAAAGATAATGTCATTTAAGGTAGAATAAAAAGTTAATAATTAAAGTATGTTTAAATTCATAAAGGGGGCAACTATTTTTACAATCAACTAAAAAGATGTTACATAAAATGGAAGGAGTATATTTTATAGCATGAACATCATTTCTCTAAATTATAATACATGATTAATAAGTCTATATTTATGTTTCCAATTAGTAGAAGGATCTTAAAAAACAACTAGCTCCACAGGGTAAATTACCAAGTTTAAATTAGGGACTTTAATACTCATAATTAGAAGACATTTATAACGAAAATAAAAGTTATTAGTAACTTGTAACTCATGAGCGCCATCAATATCACCATAAAATGCACTCAAAAAATTTATACATAAGTTACTAAATCATTTAAGTCGTATACGGTACCCCTCCTGTCTACAATAACATATCATTTTACCTTTAATACATCCATTAAGGAAATACGAATTCCTAAAAATAAGATGTATTCACTAAATTAACATTAATTAATTGTTATCTTGACACATTACGATATATATAAAAAGGGCAAATTTAGAATAAAATTACTCATTTCTTGATTATGTAAATAAACACTTATTTTCGACCAAAATAAAAAGATAAAATAGTCATTTATTGTGGACCGAGTAACTAATAACTCATAATACAATTAAAAAATTGAATTTATAGTAAATAAAATAACTAATGAATAATATGTGGAAATGAGAAAATAATAGGTGGATAAAATATCATGAGAAGGTGAAAAAGACGGAGTTTGGTCCCCGCATAGCAAAATCACGTGCGTGGTTGCATCAAAGTGCGTAGCAAATGAGAAAACGAAAGGAAAGCTACCCTTCACCCAGCTTTGTCCAAAACAAAAAAAAATCGAAAATTTTGAAGAAAAAAATACCGACTCCTACTATTACAAAGTTCTTCATTGCATAACCTAATAACTAATGATGTTGTTAAGAAGATCCTTTTGAGGACACTGAAAGAGAGAAAAAAGAGGAAATTTGTGAGAGTTTGTTTGCATTGGATCCTTGATGATCAAATGTTCAACCACACATTTATCTAATCAGAGACGTACGGAGTCAGGATTTAAGCTTTATGGGTTCGAAATTTGTCAATAAAATCATAGTTCGTTTTAATTGTTGGATTCATTATTAAATATTACTCCTTCGGTCTAAAACAAGTATTTTTTTGTTATTTTCACACATATTAAGAAATTCATCTTTTAACATTAATTAACAATGAAATTGACCATATTAACCTTTACTATCTCTTCACATACACACTCCTAACACATACTACAACATTATTTACTCTAAAGGCAATGTAGGAAAAAAAATTAATTCATTCTTGAAATCTGAAAAATCACTTATTTTAGATCACAAAAAAAAACACTTATTTTGAATCGGAGGGGTAATACATATTTAATAAATTATTAGTACAAATACAATATATAAGTAAAAATAGTTGGATTCTGCCCAACCCGTAACTAATAAATTAGGTCCGCCTATAATGTAATTGGATTCTTTTTCCCCCTCCTTTCTCTTTCCTTTTCCTCTTCCACTTAGTAAAACCATAACCTCAAGAGAACTAAAAGAGCTCCAAAAATTATGGTAGACTTAGACTTTTATTTGTTCGACTCTTCTTCTTCTTCTCCTACTTCCTTCTTCTAATTCTAATAAAACTACTTGTTATTCTCCTCATATATAATAACAAGAAACCCCTCTTTTTAATTCCACTTTTTCTCTCTTCCTTATCTCTCTCCCCCAACCCCACAACCTTTTCTTGTTCTATATATTTTATCCTTGATTAATTATGAATATTTCAAATTTAGAAGAGATCAAATCCAGTGAGTTTTCAAATTTAAAAGATCCAAAAGGGTGTCCAAATATCGCACCAAATCATAAAGAAGATGGTGATATCAAGAAAATAGTAATATCGCGGCCTATGCAAGAAAATAGTAATATTGCAGAATGTGGTGTTATGAAGGAGACAGTAATAATATTACACAAGGAAGAAGAACCAAAGGATGATGATGATGGATTTAAGACTCCAACTTCTTTGGAATCCAAAATCCCAGTGATGACAACATGTCCACCTGCACCAAAACGAAAAGCTTCAATTTCACCAAGAAGAGGGAAAAGAACCATAAGAGTATGTCACCATTATCGCCACCGCGATTCTGGAAGATTTTGGCCTGAAAATCAAGAATCCAATAACAGTACTTCGTCAAGAAGAAGGGCAGCGATAATGGACCAATTAAGCTTTTATCGTTAGAGTTAGTTGATTTTAGAGTTGCTGATAGGATTAGTATAATGTTCTGAGGCAGTGGTTTACCCTGCTGCGGATGTTAGTGGTTCGAGTCTGCTTGGTGTACGTTGGGGCATAATGTCCATATTTGAGAAGGAGGGAGAACTTTAGCTATTTGATGAGGTGAGAATTATAGTCCTTAATTTGTACAAAATTAATTTCCTAATTAAATTTTTACTCATCATGATCATTACCATTTGGTGTATCTTGCGTTTTATAATTTGTTAATGATAGAGAAGATATTAGCATTATACAGTTTCTATGGGTATTTTGGTTTCAACAAAATTAAAGTTGTCGGAAAAGAGATGTATGGGGGCAGCGGCAGATTAGTTCAGAATATATACTAACGTTATGGGTTTAGATTCATAATATTATTATATTTATCCAATTTACCGGGTCTAAAATCTATTATTTTGATATATTCAATAAAGTTTAATATATATATATATATATATATATATGGTCTAAGCAGAAAATTATGAGTTCAAATAAACGGATAACTTGTATAGATACGCCCATCGGAGGGTGGGTCGGTGGGTGAAGTACAGACCAAGAAACTATAAAGAGGTAGACATAAACATCCAGCTTTATTGTATTGTAATCAAGGTGTTATGCTGTTTAAAAAGAAAAGAAAAGATTCCCAAAATATAACAACTCTTTCTCTTTTTCTCTTTTCCGTTTTATTGAAAAGCTTTTCCCAAGAGAAGTAAGTTTCAACGTACTTTCTATATTTGTATTAATACAGATCGATGCCATTTATTTACTCACACACAGAAGTATATATGCAGGTCATGTGGTTAATGTGCTAGGGAAATTTTCTAGGTCATACATCTACTGTGCACTCAAATATTTTTTTTTAATATAATACTCTCTTTGACTCAAAATAAGTGGTTATTCGATTTTTTTTTGTGGTTCAAAATAAGTAAATTTTTTAGATTTAAAAATGAATTAATTATTTTTTCCTACGTTGGCCTTGGAGTAAATGATGTTGAAGTATGTGTTATGAGTGTTTATGTGAAGAGATAATAAATGTTAACATGGTCAATTTCATTACTAATTAATGTTAAAAAGTAAATTTCTTAATAATATATAAAAACAACTAAAAAATTACTTATTTTAGATCGGAGGGACTAGCCTTGTAAAAAGACTAAGTGTTAGTTTAAAGTTTTGACACATTTGTTACGAAAATTATTTAACAATATTATTATAGGAGTTACTATCTGACTGTAAAAGATTTGAGAAGATATATCCATATCATTTAATGCCTTGGTTTCCTTTTCTAGATCAAATTAGTTCGGTTGAAAAGATACTACTGTTTTGGACTGGTGGGAGAGCCATTTAATTCATATTTGCACGTTTCTGTAAATTGGTGATTTTTGTCCTTTATTGGAAAACAAATACTGTACATTTTTTTTGTTTGTAATTTTACTACTCCCTCCGACCGTCCCACTCTATGTGAGATATACAACTCAAGATATAGAAAGGAATGGGTTAGAGTAAGAAGCTCCCCCTTCTCTCTACATCTACTCTCCTAGCATGGAAAAACCTCCTTCCCCACCACCTTACCCTCTAAGACAAAATACTAATCTCCTCCATCAATGCCCTTCCGATACATCGATGGTCCATCTATTGTGCTCACAAATGAGACCCAAAGGAGAGGGCACGAACGAAAACACCATATTCCCATGCATGGAACCTTCCTCATCTTCTCCAGCCAACATGGCCATGGAGTGCACAGACACACTAGACAATGGGACTGGGATGGAAAAGCTACACATGAACAAACCCTTCTTTTTGGACACGCTAATAGCAAATAACAACAACCCCCTGGACTCGTCACAAGTGCAAGTTCAACTTAGCTTGAATAATTTGAACCCATATGAACACGAGGATGAAATAGACAACTACCCTAACCCAGATCTATTCATTCCAATCACCTCCTCGGACAAGGAACGTATCTATAAAAACTGGACGAATGCCCTATCATCAAAGTCTTTGGAAGAAGGGTGGGTTACCAATTTTTACCATAGAAAATTCATGTGATATGGAAACCCACAGAATCCTTATCACTGGTGGACCTAGGTTGTGATTATTATCTAGTAAAATTTGTTAAGGAAGAAAACTACAATAAGGCTCTTCATGAAGGCCCCTGGTTCATTGGAAACCAATTCCTTACAGTAAGAAGATGGGAGCCAAGGTTTGTGGCATCGCAAGCTACTCTTACCTTTTCAGCCATATGGGCAAGATTACCGAAATTACCAACCGAATTCTACGACTACGATATCCTCCTCAAAATAGGCGAGAAGCTGGGACAGCTAATACGTATAGACGCCTGTACAAAATCCGCGGTTAGAGGTAAGTATGCTCGTCTTTGTGTCTTAGTTCCCATAGAGAAATCACTTAAAACATACATTGTGATAGGCAAGCATATACAAAAAATCATTTATGAAGGTTTTAACCTACTATGCACGAGCTGTGGCCGACTAGGACATAACCACCACTCCTGCCCATATCTAGACCAAACATCAAGGCCACAAACCATGGCTACATCCACCAAGCCAACCCCAACGTCTCCTGTTGACACCATCACCCAATCACTAGACCAATGGACAATCGTTACCCACCAACGTAGAACTAGGAAGCCCCAAACAAAAATAGTATTAAACTCAAATAACTCAAATAACAGTAACGTTTCCCATTCTCCAACACCTCCCAAGCCCCTTAATGACAACCTTAATCCAATGACTAATTTTGATACCACTCCCTCTACTGCCCATGCATGCAAGAACGTTACCCCAAGTAACACAATAGGGAGTTACCCATTGGTCAAAACCATTGCAATACCACCTTCAGGCAAAGCTGCCGGCGTGCATAGAGGCAGTGTACCTGAACCTACTTCTCAAACGAATTCACCCTTAATCCAAGACTCTTCACCTTATCCAGTGGATAAAATATTGACAAATACTTTAGTACAAGAAACTTCCTTTACCCAGGACATTTACACACAAAGCCCCTTGGGCATTAATCACATCCTTCTACAGCCCCTACTATTCACTTCACGGCTACCTTAGTGCAAAAGGAATTAGATGGATTCACCTCCAACATGGACCTAGACACTACATCTCCTCACCCCAATCAACATCCCTCATTAATGCTTGATGTAATTAGCCCCCAAAACTTGCAAACCATCTCTCCAAGAAAACAAAAATATGTGACAACTAAAGGCCAAAGTACTACCAACCTCCAATCCCTTTCAACTCAAGGTCAATCAACATTTAATGAAGAAACTAAAGGTATTCCTAGGACAAGACAAAATCACCTAAGTTCCAATAACCATTCTCCTAAAGCAACGGTCCACACCCCCCAAATATATACCCCATCCATATCAAATATCCTTCCTCTACAAGATACTAACTCTCATCTTAACATTTACAAAGATGCCAAGGCCACCTTACCATCAACACCATCACAGAAGGAGTGCCAGGCCCAGGAGATGGGTATGGACTCGCCCAAGCAGCCTAAACCACAACCAAATTCCTCTCCTCTTCACCACAAGACCAATATCTCCATACCACACACCCCAATCATGGTCTGAATGGGGGCTAATGGGGAAATCCTTGAATGTGAGCTTGCAACTAGAAGGGAGGAACATGGTGATCCAAATCGGAGACCCGAGCTACTTAGCTCAAATAGTGACGGAGGGACTTCAACTAGGGCTACAAAATTCCATGTTACGTCTTTGGTTGAACCCACTTCAACCTCATCCCATGATCCTCCAATCGGGTCCCCACCCGTCCCCTTGGAGTCCTCAAGCATGGACATCTCACCATTACTCCAACATGAGCAACCAAAACCTACCACTCTACCCTCAACCAACGTCCAACCCTACTCAAAACCAAGTCCCAAACAACGCAGCCCCCCAAGAAATGCCCCAAACGACACTGCCCCCCCTCCCCCCTCATTCCAACTTGGCCACAACATCGACTCCAACGATACCACTGCCTCACCACATGATGTCGAACCCAACACAGAACACACCACAAGTGCATGCAAACGAGGAGGACGAAGAGGAAGAGCCACTGACAGAAAGAATAGTGGAGCACAGAGTGTTGCGCTATCCAAAAACAATGGTGTTCAAGGCAAGAAGAGAAAAAAGGTTCACCTTAAGCTGCCCGGTGGACTTGAGGAAGTGCTCAATATCCATAAGGAAGATGACTCAACCAGAACCACTTCAACATGCAGTAGTCCTAGTCCCAACACTTTTCACTCATTACTGGACCCAACGGGAAGGTAGGGGCAGTCAAGACAATGGTGAAGCAACTAGAAATATAAGTATGACTATGATTGTTAAGAATTGTAGAGGTGCGGGTAATGCTGAATTTAGAAGGGCTTTTAGAGCCATGTTGGATTATCATCGTCCTAACATAGTAGCTCTTATTGAAACAAATATGGAGGATCATCATGACTTGGTGCACGACTTTGGGTTTTCTAGACTCATTCAAATGCCGGCAAATGGTATCTCGGGAGGTATTGTGCTCATGTGGAACAATGATGATACAATGGTGGACCAAATTGGTGGTACGGACCAAGAGATTCACGCAATGGTTAAGGTACACAATTCTACTAAAAAATAGTTACTTTCTATTATTTATGCTAGCAATTTGATTGAGGAAAGGAAAATTCTTTGGGACAACCTAAAGACAGTGGAAAATAATTATAAAGGGCCGTGGTTAGTAGCGGGAGACTTCAATGAAGTCACCCGGGCCTCGGAAAAATTCGGGGGCCTCCCCATAAACTACAATAGAGTTTCTCATTTCTTAAATTGCATGAATTATTGTATCCTTGTAGATTTAGGTTTTAAGGGCCAAAAATATACGTGGACAAATAAAAGAAAAATGTGCAAGACCATAATTATGGAACGACTAGATAGATTTATTGCTAATACGGAATTGTTAGAGTTATTACAGGAAGCTAGTGTTCACCACTTAACTAGAGTCCACTCGGATCATTGCCCGATTAAATTAAATTTCTATAAAATATTCCCGACTACTAGTAATATCTTCAGGATAGAATCCATGTGGCTAACACACCCCTCCTTCAAAGATCTGATACAATCTTCTTGGCCGGGACAACCAAACATTACCAAAGCTATTGAAAAGTTCACTACAGACGTCATGGAATGGAATCAAAAAACTTTTGGCAACATTTTTAAGAGGAAAAAAATACCCTAGCTAGATTAAAAGGAATCCAAAATTCCTCGAACTACCCCCACAGTCAGTTTCTGGTCAATTTAGAAATTGATCTACAAAATTTTTTTAACCTAATTCTAGCTCAATAAGAGGAATTTTGGAAACTAAAATCTAGAATCCAATGGATTCAGGATGGGGATGCCAACACAAAATTCTTCCATATCATTACTATGCAAAGAAGGAGGAAAATAGAATCATGTGTCTAAAGGACGATGCAGGGAATTGGTACTATGATCAAAACACCATAAAAAACCAAGTTATCAAATACTACAAAAAGCTCTACACAACATGACATTCCCAATGCTATTTTAACACAAACTATATGATTTATTCCTCAACTATTAATGAACAACTCCATAATCACCTAAGTAGTAGCCCCTCAGTGGAGGAAATTAAAAAAGCCTTGGACTCCTTCAAACCTTATAAATCTCCTGGTCCACATGGGCTTCACCCTTTCTTCTACCAAAAGTATTGGAAGGAGACAAGTGCCCATCTTATAAATTTTTGCCGAGATTTTTTCTCTAATAAAACTATGCCAAAGAACATGAATAATACCATAATTTGCCTCATTCCTAAATGTCAAAACGCGGAAACTATTAAACAATTTCGCCCCATTAGCTTATGTAACACCGCTTACAAAGTGATTACTAAGATTATTGCTAATCGTAATAAGCCCCTCTTAAATGATCTAATTCACCCAACTTAGACTAGCTTTATTAAAGGTAGAAGAGCGGCTGATAATGCCGTTGTTGTTAATAGGCATTAGGCCATCTTAAGTCACTCAAAGGTAAAAAATTTAAAGTGATCATGAAAATTGACCTAGAGAAAGCATTCGATAAGCTGGAATGGTCCTTCGTAAAATTTTCTCTCAAATCCCTAAATTTCCCCTCTGATCTCATTGACCTTATAATGGCTTGCATCACCTCAACTACAACAGCCATCCAAATTAACGGCTCGAAGACAGATTTTTTCGAGCCATCAAGAGGCATAAGACAAGGGGATCCTCTATCCCCGTATATTTTTATTGTCTGCATGGAAATGCTGTCCCGCTTAATCAATCATGAAATTGATTGCTGCAGATGGACCCCGATAAAAATCTCTCCAACAGGCCCGGAACCTTTCTCACTTGTTCTTTGCGGATGACCTAATCCTCCTGGCGGAAGCCAACCATAAAAGCTGCAACTCTATCATTGATACCATAAACAAATTTTGTGAAGCTTCAGGGCAATCAGTGAATTTTGACAAGTCAAAAATCATTTTCTCTGATAATACCCCCCCTGACGCTAAGGATCAAATTAGTGGGTGTTTTTCAATGAAACACACTATTAATTTTGGCAAATACTTGGGATTCCCAATGCCCAATAAGGCCCCTACAAGGAAGGACTTCCAATTCATACTGGATAGAATGAACACAAGGCTTAAGGGATGGAAAACTAAGTTTCTCACTCTGGCTGGTAGGACTACTCTTATCAAAGCAACTCTAGCCGCCATCCCAAATCACTTCATGCAAATTTATGATCTCCCTAAGTAAACCATTAACAAAATTGACGCTATTCAGAGGAACTTTCTCTGGGGGAGTACAAATAATAAGAAAAAAATATCATCTTGCAAGATGGTCTATAGGCACAATGGGAAAAAAGCATATGGGGCTTGGGTATCCCAAACTCCCGCTGGAGGAATTCTGCCTTCAATGCAGGCCTGGCATGGAGATTCATGAAGGATCAAGATAGCCTATGGGTTCGTACTATTTCTAACAAATACAAGCTTAATAAAAACTTAACAAAGAGTTCTCACACCTGGAAGGTCATTAAAAAAGGATATGTTATTTGTAACGCTCATTCAAGATGGCTAGTGGGTAGTGGGAAATCCATCAATATATGGCATGATAGATGGATTAATCAAATGGGCGCTCTCAGGGATCATATCCAAGGTCCAATGCCAGCTAATTCGGAAAATCAAAGCCTGAGCTCCATCATCGAAAATGGAACTGTTGATATTAACAGGATCCCATTCGACCTCCCCACTGATGTCATCACCAAAATCAGAAGCACATACATTAAACAAACTCCACCTTTGGAGGACATCCATGTTTGGGACTCCCCGGGTCATAGCAAATTTTCAATCAAGGCCGCTTATGAAACTCTCGCTAACAATTCGATAAATAATAGTAAAAGCATCAATTGGCTCTGGAAAATAAGTACCTTAAATAAACTAAAATATTTCCTCTGGTTAATCATATGGGATAGGCTGCCCACCAAACTATTACTATCAAAGAGAGGTATATGCTCGGACAACATCTGTAGCATTTGCTCTAAAGATCCTGAAAGCATTTCTCATATTCTCTTCGAATGTACCTACTCTAAGGATATTTGGGCTCAAGAAGGCCTCAGTCCCAGCCACGGCCAAAATCCAAACGACAATGATAATCTCTCGGGGTGGTTGAAGGACAACCTCATCTCTACAAAAAGATTTAATGATATTATCCGCTGGGCTGACCTTCTCCCTTTCCTCCTTTGGTATATATGGAACTATAGGAATGGGTTTATTTTTAAGGGGGAGAAAACCCCTCCAACTATTAAAAAACCCGTTAATAGTACGATTGAATACCTTTTTCTGGCTAGGAAGATAGAGATAACACCTCCTAGGCAAACTATTTTCGTTAAATGGGAACCTCCGGACAACAATTTTTATAAACTCAATATAGATGGGGCTTGCTTAGAGGAACCAGGAATAGGAAGAGTAGGAGGGGTTTTCAGAGATGGGAGGGGACATTGGATCCTGGGTTTCAACATGAAAGTGGCAAAATTGAATAGTACTAATGTAGAATTGTTGGCCCTGCTTAATGGAATTAAATTAGCCTTGAAAGAAAAATTACTTCCACTGGTAATAGAATCAGATTGTCTGAAAATGATAAATCTTATTGTTTCCAAAAATTGTATCTACCAAAATCTGGTTAATGATTGTAGGTACCTGTTGCGACAGGCGAATGATCCACAGCTGAAGCATATCTATAGAGAAGCTAATGGAGTGGCGGACCGGTTAGCTAAAAAAAGTTGTAGCTTGGGCACTTTTTGTTTTTTGCATACTTATGCTACCCCCCGCTTTTGTTGTTTATGAACTTAAAAGGGACGCTCTGGGCACTCTGTTTCCTAGGACGATCCCTTCTTGTAATAGCTAGTAGTATGTTTGTTTGAATAAAATCTTTCTTTACAAAAAAAAAATACTGTACATACTTAGTGGGCGTTTGGGCATAAGAATCGTAAAATTCTAAAAAAAAAAAGTAAAAAAATAATTTCAAGTGGAAATAGTATTTGAAAATTAGAGTTATGTTTGAACATGAATATTATTTTGTGTTGTTTTTGAAGTTCTTTTAGTGAAAAATTTGTAAAACATCTTTTTGGAGCTTTTCAAATTTTCGAAAAATTCCAAAATTCATCTTTAAGTGAAAATTGGAAATTTTATGACCAAACACTGATCTAAAAATACTCTTTCCGTTTACTTTTACTTATCCACTATTCTAAAAATAGATTTTCATTTTTACTTGTCCACTTTCGTATATCAAGAGAAAAATGATTTATTTTTTCTGTTTTGCCCTTAGTATTAATTACTCATTTTAAATTATTTTTCAAATCCATTAAGAGGTTATACATCAATTAATATAGATATCATAGTAAATTATACTATGGAGCATGCAAAGTTAATAATGGACAAGTAAAAATAACCGAAAAGAGAGTATATAAGTAACTACATTTACTACAGCTTAATCCACATTTTATCAGGCAACAGATGGATAAGACAGTTGTATTTTAACCACTACCGTACAATTTTAAGCAGAACTATATATATTTTGCGATATATCGGCAAGTAGTTATCGTGATATTAAATCTTACTTTGAATTTGAATTTTGAGTTCATAGAAAGCCACAATGTGAGTTAAGCATGCCAAATTAAGATGAATCGATTTGTTTCTTTCAGTCATTTAAATTAAAGAACCTAATGATTGACTCTTTGTCGTTGATGATAAATAATGACACCACTATAGACACCAACCAGGCCCCTCCTAACCGTCCTCTCTAGTTTATTTTCAAAATGTTTACCATACATATCTTTTCCTAATTGAGTTATTAATTTCACAATACTCATTATGGTGAGTTGGCAATAAGAATTCGAAACTCGTTATGTAGTCATCAACACCAGATTTTGTAACCTTAGCAAATTTTTGTGTTGCGTTGAATTATATAATGAAATTCAAAAGGGATGCATAGTGGAGATAAATACATGGCCTAACCGTCAATGAAGCGAATACAAATTTTGATGTACAAAATTCGAATTTTAGTGAAGTCTAGAAGTTCTAACTGATTTCTTTCCACATACTCAAGGCTTGATGGACAAAGCACTCGGTATCCATTAGGTTTGGGCTATGTTTTTCCTTTCCGTGTGGATAAATAAAGAACACTTACCTCTCCAAATGATCATGCCCAACTCTAAATATTTCTAAAAAGGATAAGCGGCCGCCGTAAATATAATTTGGTCTAAGGTTCCGGAGTTGAATCCCATAGAGAACTAAGATTTCGCTATAACTGTCAAGTATCACTAAAAAGACAAGTTCAAACAAACTCTAAGCTATAAATATCAAGATTCTTATGGCTAACTAATTAACACTAATTTAAAAAGTAAATTAACAACTAAGGATACTAAGGGCTGGAGACAAGACTAAGGAGGCCTATAGAGTTATGATTTCGTCAATTGTTGGAATCCTTCCCGCTATATCTCCTATTATTTCGCCTAAGTATTCTCTACTGATCGTGAACACTTCAAGTGTCGTTATTCTCTTTTGAGTAACTACCACAATTTACTAGACATATACTCTAGAACTACGCTAGCTGACACTAGTTCACTCACTAAGATCACACCAAGGTTTTATTATTTCTAATCCCACCATTAAACTCCCCGTATTGATTTCTCACATACGTTAGGAATGATCTTGTTCAATAACTACCTAAATGTGTACTTGTTTTCAAGAAATACATAATAAACATGCACAGTCAATTGAGAGCTCTTCAATAAACATCAATAAGCACGTACTTGAACAAGTAGAGAAATCCAACGGCTCAATTATTGTGAATACCTAATTTTTGCGCTATTTTAACATCTCCCACATTCATTAGTGTTTTGTTATTTTAATTGTTTTTATAAATTTTTGTGTCTTTAATTGCATTATTCCTATCATAAAAATATCAAAAATTAGTTCTTTCTTCATTTGTGCATTTTAGGAATTAACTAACTATTCGGTTGGTGAATTAATCTACTTAATTGATCACTTGAATAAGTTATTTAATTAATTAATTTATTTGTGTAAATTTAGTTTAATAAGTAGGATTAAGAGAATTAAGCCAAAATTGAAATGATTTAAGTGGCCAAAAGTGCAATGGCTAATCCATAAAAGGGCTGCCAATAGATCACGAAACGACATAGTTTAGCACCTAAACTACGTCGTTTTGATAAGTAAATCTAAGATCCAATCTGAGCCCTCCTTTCTCTTCCATCCAACGGCCCTAAATCAATATCATCTAGGTTTATAAGCTAGGAAATCAGCCCCTTTTCGCCTCATTTTCACATAAAACAAACCCTAGCATCCTCTCTTCTCTCCCCCATCTCTGCCGCCCGCTCCCTCTACGGCGGCGGCGTTCGCTGGAAATCGCCCACGGCGGAGGCACACATCCAATCATCCCCAAACTTTCATCCCCCCTAAATCTCAACCTCCTCTCTCCGATTGCAACCTCCAAACCCTCAAAATCCCGGCCAAACTCCATGAATCTCCAAAAAACAAAAACCCTAGCCACCCCTTTCTCTTCAAATTCGTTAAGTTTGAGGCCTCACCACTACTTAATACCTACATGAGTGCGTAGTTCTTCCCTAATCTACCGTTCTTTCTTGGTTTGAAGTCGAAACTCCGGTGGCTAAATTTCGGCGGGTTGCAGGTCACTTCTACTTTGGCTCGAACGAGCCTTTCTTGTTGCTGAGTTCATTATTGGACTTCAGTTTGATTGGAGTTGATAATGACGAGCCAGCAACAAGAAGAGCACATCCGACGTCAAAACTTCATCCATCACTACCCAAATCGCCACGCACCACCACTGTCTCGGGTACTCGAGTTTCTGGTGCACCCTAATCCCTTATGTCCCTTTTCTTTTTCTTTATTTTTCATTGTAGTTTGCTTAGGTCTAAATTTCTGATTTTTCTTCTTTGTTCGTTCATGTATTTTATTTATCTTTAGTTAGTCGTTATTTAGTTTAGAGTTAGTAATGATTAGTCGTCTTTCATTGATTTCAAATCATTGTGTTGTTCGGATTCCCATCTCATAAGTTATGCTAGTGGTGTTTGAAGTTAGTATTAGATTCAAGTTTGTAAATTTTAGCTTGAATTGCAGTTTCTATTATTTCACGTGTAATTCAACGTGCTAATTAACTGAAGCTTCAGCATTTTTCAAGCAAATCGCGGGTCAGTTGAAGGTTTAAAGTTTGTTTCTCGTGTGATTATTGTTCATTATGGTTAATTCATGTTTAATAGGGATTGTTGATATAGTTAGACATTTAACTAAGATATTCAGTCACTCGTTAGATTCCTCGGTTGTTAGATTTTTGTTGTAGTTGATTGTTCACTCAATTAGGATTGTTTTGTTTGAGACACACATGTTTTGTGATCGAATTTAACATCAAGTTAAAGTGTTCTTAATATATATGTGGTATACTTTTGTTTGGTTTAGCTTATTTGTTTGAGTTTTGGTTTGTTGGTAAAGTTCTGCCCTTTTACTACCAGATTTGGCCAATCCAAGTCTGGTTTGAGTTCTATTTATACTGAATGAATGAATTGAAGATAAAAAGGGAAGGGTAGTAAGAGGGGGTAATTGAGTGTAGGACCTTTGTTGTTTTTTTCTTTTCACTGTTGCGGACTGTTTTGGAGTACAATACTCCAAAATTCTGTCCACAGTTGGTAAGAAAAACTATTCATTGGACAAAATTCTGGTTTTGGACAGATTTTTGGTCAAAAATCTATCATTTTTGATAGATTTTTGGTTAAACGAAATCTGTTCCAAAGTCCTTTCTCCTCCTATATAAAGAAGATTTCTTCCCTCATCTTCTACACATCTTGGACTCTAAAAAGACACATCTTTTACCCACATTGTTCAAAGCATCTTTTTACACATCTGAGAGAGTAAAATATAAGCTGAACACTCATAGTAAGCTGCAAAACCTGAGAGCTGTTTGAGTGATTTTTTTTTCTTACTGGAAAGACTTGCGAAAATACTTAAAGTTCTTGAAGCCAATCTTGGTTTTTTTCTTGCTCAAGCTGCTGAATATTTGGTCAAGTTTCTGGTTCACTTTGGTTTAATTTGTTGTTGATCTTGCTGTTGTGCTGCTACTGTTGCTATTTGTTTGCTGAAATTCAGTCCCTCTATTGCTAATATCTTCTTTCTGTTGATAAGGTATTTCCTCAATTGTTGTACTACTTTTTGGATCAAGAGTGAATGGAAATAAAGTGATTTTAAGTCCTTTTAGTATATTGTGTTTGTGTATGATCCGTTTTCTTTTAAGTACCAAGCATATATAAGAGTTAGTTGAACTTTTTTAGTCATTGGCATGTTTAAATGATGTTTAGGTTGTGTTTTGTATTGCTTGAATACTTACTACATTAAAATTCTGTTTATGCCCAAGTAGGGACACGTAATTTGGTGTTAGTATTCAAAGCTTGCATCTTTATCACTTCTACTTTAGGTTATTGATTAAAATAAGTTGAGAAGGCTTCTCCGGATACCACATGCCCCAAGAACGCCACAGAATCTAACCAGAACTCACACTTGGAGAACTTAGCATATAACTTCTGTTCCCGCAAGGTCTGGAGCACAACCCTCAAATGCTACTCATGCTCACCCAGGCTCCGTGAGTAAATCAAGATGTCGTCAATGAAGACAATGAAAAAGGAATCAATATACTGCCTGAATACCCTATTCATCAAGTCCATGAATGCTGCTGGGGCATTAGTCAAACCAAAGGACATTACTAGAAACTCATAGTGGCCATATCTCGTACGGAACGCAGTCTTTGGAACATCTGAAGCCCGAATCTTCAACTGATGATAACCTGATCTCAAAATCAATCTTAGAAAACACACGAGCACCCTGCAACTGGTCAAACAAATCATCAATGCGCGGCAGAGGATACTTGTTCTTAATGGTAACCTTATTCAACTGGCAGTAATCAATACACATCCGCATAGATCCATCTTTCTTCTTCACAAATAGGACTGGAGCACCCCATGGCGATACACTCGGCCTAATGAACCCCTTAGCCAACAACTCCTCAAGTTTATCCTTCAACTCCTTCAACTCCTTAGGAGCCATACAATACGGGGGAATGGAAATAGACTGAGTATCTGGAGCTAAATCGATACAGAAGTCAACATCACGATTCGGAGGCATGCCTGGAAGGTCTGAAGGAAACACATCAGCGAACTCTCGAACAACTCGTACTGAATCAATAGTCGGAGACTCGGTGGTGGTATCCCACACATAAGCAAGGTAAGCCAAACAACCCTTCTCGACCATATGCCGAGCCTCCATGAAGAAGATAACTCGGCTGAGTGTACTAACTAAAGAACCTCTCCACTCTAGCCTAGGAGACTCAGGCATGGCTAAAGTAACCGTCTTGGCATGGAAATCTAGCACAACATGATAAAGAGATAGCCAATCCATGCCTAGGATAACCTAAAAATCAATCATATCAAACAATAAAAGATCTGCTCTGGTCTTGAAACCGTAGAAAGTGATCACACAAGACCGATAAACTCGGTCTACCACCACAGAATTGCCCACAGGAGTGGACACACAAATAGGAGAACCCAAGGACTCACGAGCAACACCCAGAAATTGAGCAAATAGTGATGAAACATATGAGTAGGTGGATCCTGGGTCAAATAATACTGAAGCCTCTCTACCACATACTGAGATAATACCTGTGATAACGGCGTCTGAGGCCACTGCATCTGATCTGGCCGGATAGCGTAGAACCTGGCTGGGGCACCTGAAGACTGAACCCCACCAGAGTGAACAGGAGCTGACTGACCTCCTCCTGATTGGCCTCCACCCCTGGGACGACCCCTGCCGACCTGTCCTCCACCTCTAGGTGGCCGGACTGCTGGTGCTGAACCCATAGGCTGATAACCCTGCTGCACTGCCTTGCCCCGATACTTAGGACAATGCCTCTTCATATGCCCTGGCTCCCCACACTCGTAACATCCCCCAGGCACCATAGCCTGCTGCCCCAAAGAAGAAGACCCCTGAATAGCTAGGAAGCGATGTGGACCCTCTGGCATAGCACTGAAATATGGACGGGAGGATCTCTGGTGACTAGAATAACCGCTAGGTGAACCCTGGGTAGCTGGAGGACGGTAGGACTGCTCTGGCATGGCACTGAACTGAGGCCTCACTAAAACACCTCGAGGAGGTAGTGGAGGTGCTAAATAAAGTCCTGCTGGGCTGACCACCCCCGAACTGACCTCTGCTCCTAGCCGGAGCACCCCAGAAATCCCCTGAGAACCTGGCCCTCATGTCCTGCTGACCCTGCTCCTCGACCGATAACCCTTGATCCTGCGAGCAATCTCCACTACGAGCTGATAATGGGTACCCATCTCCACCTCTCGAGCCATGGTGGACCTAATACCCGGATGCAATCCTGCTACAAACCTCAGCACCCTCTCGGTATCTGTAGACAATATCATGAGTGCATGGCGAGATAGCTCTGAAAACCTGGCCTCATAATCTGTCACCGACATCTTCCCCTGCTCTAGCCGCTCAAACTGACCCCGCAGCTCTTCCCTCTCTGAGGGTGGAATATATCTGTCCAAGAACATCTGTGTGAACTGCTCCCAAGTAACCGGAAGAGAACCTGCTGGCCTGCTGAGTATATAAGACTGCCACCACCTGCGAGCTCTGCCCACTAACTGAAAGGTAGTGAAGTCGACCCCATGGGACTCCAAGATCCTCATGTTGTGTAGCCTGTCCCTGCACCTGTCAATAAAGTCCTGGGCATCCTCGCCCTGCTCACCCTCGAAGAATGGAGGGCGCAGTCGAGCCCATTTGTCCAATAACTTCTGCTGATCGCCCTCTGCAACTGGTCTGGGCTCTAGTGCTGCTGCTACAGGCTGGACCCCACCCACGGGAAGTGTACCCGGGGTATGATGTGCTGCTGCTGCCTGTCCTGCGGCCTGGGCGGTAGGGGTCTGAACTCCCCCTCCCGCCTGAGAAGTGGCAGGATCTACTGGAAATAGGCCAGCCTGGGACATGGTGTCCATGAACCTTATCATACGGCCCATGATCTCCTGGAAGCCCGACGCCGTCATAAAGTCCACTAGGGCAGGTGCTAGTGGAGGCACCTCATCCTGCTCCTCTATGATAGGGTCCTCTGGTGACGCAACTGGTATAGCCCTGGGACACCCTCGTCCCCTACCTCGGGCAGGTGCCCTACCCCTGCCTCTACCACGACCTCGAGCGGCGGGGGTAGCGGCATCTCCCGGATCAGGAACATCAGATGCGCGTGTCCTCACCATCTGTGAGAGAATAGAAGAATAAGTTGAGTACATCATCGATTGCACGATAGAATATGAATAAGGAGAAGTTTCCTAACACCCTATGGCCTCTTGGAGATAAGTACAGACGTCTCCGTACCGATCCGCAAGACTCTACTGAGCCTGCCCGTGACTCGTGAGATTTACGTGAACCTAGAGCTCTGATACTAACTTGTCACGACCCAGAAATCCTAATTGGGGTCGTGATGGTGCCCAACAACGGGGTTAGGCAAGCCAACATAAATTTCACAAAGTGTTTATTTTTACTTGATTAAATTATTCACCCATTTACCGTATTTAACAACTTAAATCATGATATAAAAAGATAATAACTCAGTGGTAGATAAAATAGCCATAAAGAAGCGTGAGCTAACATACGGGCATATATATATATATATATATATATATATATATATATATATATACATATCCCAAAATCCCGAAATAACCGCTACATGTGTGCCAGGAACTAGTATCACGAGTGTCACGGGCATACTAACAGGATTACCAAAAGATAGAATGTACAATCCCACTGTCTGAATAAAAGACGGGAAACAAAAGTAAATGAAACTCCATGGTGCCGCTAGGGAATCTCCAGAAGAAGCAGCTCACCGTGAAGTCAGGTTCGCTACGGTCAATATCTAGCTCCGGTCTGATAACCAGAAACACTGACCTCAGAACCTGTACAATTAAGTACAGAAGTGGAGTATGAGTACATATTAAATAAATATGTACCTAGTGAGTATCCCGTCTAATCTCGAAGAAGTAGTGACGAGAGGTCGACTCGACACTCACTAAGGTCCAACAATATAATATGCGACAGGATATAACGAAAAACAGTAGGCATGTAAGACAGTGAGCAACAGTTACGTATAAAGCACATGGATCCAAATAAATACTGAAACAAATAACAATGTCCTCTTTCTTTCCCCCATATATCTAACACAAGTCAATATCCATGAAACAGTGCCAAATAGTCATGCACACACAGGAATAAGACAACCGGCCTGAGTCATAAAGAAAATATCTATGCACTACCGAGGATCGAACGACCCGTCCCATAAGTGCTTTCTTACCATAGTCATGTCTGCGCACTGCCGAGGGTCGAACAACCCAAACCATAAGTGCGTCTTTCAAATTTATCATATCTGTGCATCTTTCAATCCTCCGTGGCGTACGGCCCTCTCCCATGAGGGTGGGGGAAATCACACATCGCTCGCAGAATGTAAATTGTGAAGCGGTCATATGCACATACAATGACTTTTAAAACTTACTTTCCATAACCAATTCCTTTCAAATCAACAATTTCAAAAAAAATCTCGGAGAAACAATACTATACATAACATGGTCTCATAGTATATATGACATTACAAGGAAGCATATAAGGCATTACAAGGAAACATATAAGGCATGCTGTGAGCCTATCTACCCGGACATAACAATGATAGCCGCTACGTACGGACTCTCGTCACTTGGTGCGTACGTAGCCCCCAACCGAATAACACATAGCATATAACTCACCTAGGGGGACAATTCCCTCTTACAAGGTTAGAAAAGAGACTCACCTCGTGTCGAATCTACCTCTCGGACCACGAATGTGCCCGAAACTCTGAACTCTACACCGGAGGACTCGCAACTAGCCAAAAAGGTGTACAATTATATCAATGCATGCTCAATGTGGGAAAATTATCCTATTTATTCAATAAAATCATCATTCTTTACGAATTCGCAAAATTCAACCCCGGACCCGTATGCTCGGATTTTGAAATTTCTCAAAGGAATCACCCACCCAAAGCCTAAGGATCATTAATATGTAGTTTCTACTTGAATTCATAGCATTAATCGGATAATTCACTAATTTCCTCAAGAACCCTAAATTTACTACCCAAATCTTGATTTTCAATGACCTAGTAGTTAATCCCATTAATAATACATGTATTAAACTAGTAATAAGGAGGAATTAACTTACCTCTGCAGTAGCTAGGTCGTGGTGTGTTCTTCCCAAGATCACAAGTCTCTAATGGAGGTATGAAATGAAAAGAGATGAAGAAATCCCGTATTTTAAAGAATATGCACTGCCTGGCCTACAGAGGTTCCGCACCTGCGGCTCGAGGACCGCACCTGCGAGCTGGGGCTCGCACCTGCGGAGTTGGACGGGAAGGACTGGGCCCGCACCTGCGGAGCTGGAGACCGCACCTGGGGCTACGCTCCTGCGAAATTGGATCCGCACCTGCGATTGGGCAACCGCACCTGCGGTCACACCAGAAACAGGTGCACCAACAACTATTTTAGCTGGTTTGTGACCTCGTATGGTGTTCGGGTGGCACCTGGGCCCACCCGAGCCCCTGTCCAAATATACCAACAAGTCCTAAATCATAATACAGACTCGCTCGTGCCTTCGGAACGCCCAAAACAACGCTAAATCTAAAAATCACACCCCAAAACTCCTAAAACCATAACTTTAAGAACTTCAAGTTCTTGATTTCTATAATGATGTGCCGGACCGCCCTATACAACTCGGAGTGACATCAAATTTTGCAGACAAGTCATAAATGACATAACGGAACTATTCCCGGTCCCGGAATCACATTCGGACCTTGATAACATAAATTCCCGTTTCAAACCAAAATTCAAACTTAAGGAAATCCTTATTTCTACATTGGGCGCCGAAACGCTCCCGGGTTATCAAAAACCCATTCCGAACATACGTCCAAGTCCGAAATCATCATACGAACTACTAACACTGTCGGAACTCGATTCCAAGGTCGTTTGCTCAAAATGTTGACCAAAGTCAAACTTGGCCAAATAGGCCAACCTTAAGGAACCAAGTGTTCCTATACTGCTCAAAACACTTCCAAATCCTGAACCACCGCCCCTGCAAGTCACAAATCTCAAGAAGTCTCTATGGGAAGTCTTATTTAGGGGAACGGGGTCCGATAACGTAAAATGACTGATCGGGTCGTTACATTCTCCCTCCTCTGAAACAAATGTTCGTCATCGAACGGGAATAGAATCGTACCTGAAGTGCTGAATAGACATGGATATCTGCTCCGCATGTCCTCCTCGGAATCCCAAGTTGCCTCATCGACTGGTTGGCCCCTCCACTGGACCTTCACGACAGAAACTCTCTTAGACCTCAACTGGCGGTCCTGTCTATCAATAATAGCAATTGGCTCTTCCTCGAAGCCCAACTTCTCATCTAACTGAATAGTGCTGAAATCAACCACGTGAGAGAAATCGGCATGATATCTCCGGAGCATGGATACATGAAAAATTGGGTGAACCCCAGATAAACTAAAAGGTAAATCTAGTTCATAAGCAACCTCTCCGACTCGCCTCAATACCTCGAAAGGACCTATAAACCTTGGGCTCAACTTGCCCTTCTTCCCGAATCTCATAATGCCCTTCATCAGTGAAACCTTTAGCAGAATTTTCTCTCCCTCCATAAATGCTACGTCACGCGCCCTCTGATCCGCGTAACTCTTCTGTCTGGTTTGTGCTGTGCAGAGCCTCTCCTAAATCAACTTCACCTTCTCCAAAGCATCTCTCACCAGATCATTTCCATATAATCTAGCCTCACCAGGTTCAAACCACCCGATAAGAGAACGACACCGACGTCCATACAAAGCCTCAAATGGCGCCATCTCGATGTTGAACTGATAACTAATATTGTACGCAAACTCAGCCAAAGGCAAGAACTGGTCCTCACAAGACACACCATACACGTAGTGCCTCCAAATCTTCAAAGCATGAACAATTGCCGCCAACTCCAAGTCGTGCACAAGGTAATTCTTCTCATGAACCTTCAGCTGGCGCGAACCATAAGCAATAACTCTCCCGTCCTGCATCAACACACATCCCAACCCGATGCGTGAAGCGTCGCAATACACAGTATACATCCCAGAAACCGGAAAGCAATGTCAGAACTGGTACTGAGGTCAATGCTGACTTGAGCTTCTGAAAGCTCGCCTCACACTCGTCGGACCATCAAAACGGGGCATTCTTCTGAGTCAATCTAGTCAATGGAGCTGCAATAGAAGAGAATCCCTCCACAAATCGGCGATAATAGCCTGCTAGACCCAAAAAGCTCCTGATCTCTGTAGCTGAAGTAGGGCACACCAAACTCTGAACTGCCTCAATCTTCTGTGGATCAACCTTGATACCTTCTTCGGATACCACATGCCTTAAGAACGCCACAGAATCTAACCAGAACTCACACTTGGAGAACTTAGCATATAGCTTTTGTTCCCGCAAGGTCTGGAACACAACCCTCAAATGCTGCTCATGCTCACCCAGGCTCCGTGAGTAAATCAAGATGTCGTCAATGAAGACAATGACGAAGGAATCAATATACGGCCTGAATACCCTATTCATCAAGTCCATGAATGCTGTTGGGGCATTAGTCAAACCAAAGGACATTACCAGAAACTCATAGTGGCCATATCTCGTACGGAACGCAGTCTTTAGAACATCTGAAGCCCGAATCTTCAACTGATGATAACCTAATCTCAAATCAATCTTAGAAAACACACGAGCACCCTGCAACTGGTCAAACAAATCGTCAATGCGCGGCAGAGGATACTTTTTCTTAATGGTAACCTTATTCAACTGGCGGTAATCAATACACATACGCATAGATCCATCTTTCTTATTCACAAATAGGACTGGAGCACCCCATGGCGATACACTCAGCCTGACGAATCCCTTAACCAACAACTCCTCAAGTTGCTCCTTACACTCCTTCAACTCCTTAGGAGCCATACGATACGGGGGAATGGAAATAGGCTGATTATCTGGAGCTAAATCGATACAGAAGTCAATATCACGATCCGGAGGCATGCCTGGAAGGTCTGAAAGAAACACATCAGCGAATTCTCAAACAACTCGTACTGAATCAATAGTCGGAGACTCGGCGGTGGTATCCCGCACATAAGCAAGGTAAGCCAAACAACCGTTCTTGGCCATATGCCGAGCCTTCATGAAGGAGATAACTCGGTTGGGTGCACTAACTAAAGAACCTCTCCACTCTAGCCTAGGTGACTCAGGCATGGCTAAAGTAACCGTCTTGGCATGGAAATCTAGCACAACATGATAAAGAGATAGCCAATCCATGCCTAGGATAACCTCAAAATAAATCATATTAAGCAATAAAAGATCTGCTCTGGTCTCGAAACCGCAGAAAATGATCACACAAGACCGATAGACCCGGTCTACCACCACAAAATTGCCCACAGGAGTGGACAAACATATAAGAGAACCCAAGGACTCACGAGGAACACCTAGAAATTGAGCAAATTGTGATGAAACATATGAGTAGGTGGATCCTGGATCAAATAATACTGAAGCCTCTCTACCACATACTGAGATAATACCTGTGATCACGACGTCTAAGGACACTGCATCTGATCTGGCCGGAATAACGTAGAACCTGGCTGGGGCACCTGAAGACTGAACCCCACCAGAGTGAACAGGAGCTGATTGACCTCCTCCTGACTGGCCTCCACCCCTGGGACGACCCCTGCTGACCTGTCCTCCACCTCTAGGTAGCCGGACTGCTGGTGTTGAACCCATTGGCTGATAACCCTGCTGCACTGCCTTGCCCCGATACTTGGGATAATGCCTCTTCATGTGGCCTGGCTCCCCACATTCGTAATATCCCCCAGGCACCATAGCCAGCTGCCCCCGAAGAAGAAGACCCCTGAATAGCCAGGAAGCGATGTGGACCCTCTAGCATAGCACTAAAATATGGACGGGAGGACCTCTGGTGACTGGAATAACCGCTGGGTGAACCCTGGGTAGCTTGAGGATGGTAGGAATGCTCTGGCATGGCACTGAACTGAGGCCTCACTGAACCACCTCGAGGAGGTAGTGGAGGTGTTGAATATGAAGGACTGCTAGGCTGACCACCCCCGAACTAACCTCTGCTCCTAGCCGGAGCATCCCCGAAATCCCCTGAGAATCCGACCCTCTTGTCCTGCTGACCCTGCTCCCTGCTCCTCGAACGATAACCCTCGATCCTGCGAGCAATCTTCACTACGAGCAGATAAGGGGTACCCATCTCCACCTCTCGAGCCATGGGGGACCTAATACCCGGATGCAATCCTGCTACAAACCTCCGTACCCTCTCGGCATCTGTAGGCAATATCATGAGTGCATGGAGAGATAGCTCTGAAAACCTAGCCTCATAATCTGTCACCGACATCTGCCCTTGCTCCAGCCGCTCAAACTGACCCCGCAACTCTTCCCTCTCGAAGGGTGGAATATATCTGTCCAAGAAAATCTGTGTGAACTGCTCCCAAGTAACCGGAAGAGAGCCTGCTGGCCTGCTGAGTATATAAGACTGCCACCACCTGCGAGCTCTGCCCTCTAACTGAAAGGTAGTGAAGTCGACCCCATGATACTCCAAGATCCTCATGTTGTGCAGCCTGTCCCTGCACCTGTCAATAAAGTCCTTGGCATCCTCGCCTTGCTCACCCCCGAAGATTGGAGGGCACAATCGAGCTCATCTGTCCAATAACTTCTGCTGATCGCCCTCTGCAACTGGTCTAGGCTCTAGTGCTGCTGCTACAGGATGAACCCCACCCACGGGAAGTGTACCCGGGGTATGATGTGCTGCTGCTGCCTGTTCTGCGGCCTGTGCGGTAGGGGTCTGAACTCCCCCTCCCGCCTGAGAAGTGGCAGGATCTACTGGAAATAGGCCAGCTTGGGACATGGTGTCCATGAACCTTATCATACAGCCCATGATATCCTGGAAGCCCCGTCATAAAGTCCACTGGGGAAGGTGCTACTGGAGGCACCTAATCCTGCTCCTCTATGATAGGGTCCTCTAGTGATGCGACTGGTATAGCCCTGGGACGCCCTCGCCCCCTACCTTGGGTAGGTTCCCTACCCCTTCTTCTACCACGACCTCGAGCGGCGGGGGTAGCGGCATCTCTCGAATCAGGAACATCGAATGCGCGTGTCCTCACCATCAGTGAGAGAATAGAAGAATAAGTTGAGTACATCATCGATTGCACGATAGAATATGAATAAGGAGAAGTTTCCTAACACCCTATAGCCTCCTGGAGATAAGTACAGACGTCTCCGTGCCGATCCGCAAGACTCTACTGAGCCTTCCCGTTACTCGTGAGACTTACGTGAACCTAGAGCTCTGATACAACCTTGTCACGACCCATAAATTCTAATTTGGGTCGTGATGGGCCCAACAACGGGGTTAGGCAAGCCAACATAAATTTCACTAAGTGTTTCTTTTTACTTGATTAAATTATTCACCCATTTACCGAATTTAACAGCTTAAATCATGATATCAAAATATAATAACTCAGTGGTAGATAAAATAGCCATAAAGAAGCGTGAGCCAACAGACGGGCATATATATATATATATATACATATACAACCCAAAATCCCGATATAACTGCTACATGTGTGCCAGGAACTAGTGTCACGAGTGTCACAGGCATACTAACAGGATAACCAAAAGATAGAATGTACAATCCCACTGTCTGAATAAAAGACGGGAAACAAAAGTAAATGATACTCCATGGTGCCTCTAGGGAATAGCCAGAAGAAGCAGCTCACCGTGAAGTTAGGTCCGCTACGGTCAATATCTAGCTCCGGTCTGATAACCAGAAACACCGACCTCAGAACCTGTACAATTAAGTACAGAAGTGCAGTATGTACATATTAAATAAATATGTACCTAGTGAGTATCCCGTCTAATCTTGAAGAAGTAGTGACGAGAGGTCGACTCGACACTCACTAAGGTCCAACAGTATAATATGCGACAGGATATAGCGAATAATAGTAGGCATGTAAGACAGTAAGCAACAGTTACGTATAAAGCACAGGGATCCAAATAAATACTGAAACAAATAACAATGTCCGCTTTCTTTCCCCCAGATATCTAACACAAGTAAATATCCATGAAACAGTGCCAAACAGTCATGCACACACAGGAATAAGACAACCGGCCAGAGTCATAAGGAAAATATCTATGCACTACCAAGGATCGAACGATCCGTCCCATAAGTGCATTCTTACCATAGTCATGTCTGCGCACTGCCGAGGGTCGAACGACCCGAACCATAAGTGCGTCTTTCAAATTTATCATATCTGTGCATCTTTCAATCCGCCGTGGCGTACGGCCCGCTCCCATGAGAGTGGGGGAAATCACACATCGCTCGCGGAATGTAAATTGCGAAGCAGTCACATGCACATACAATGACTTTTAAAACTTACTTTCCATAACCAATTCCTTTCAAATCAACAATTTAAAAAACAATCTCGGAGAAACAATACTATACATAACATGGTCTCATAGTATATATGACATTACAAGGAAGCATATAAGGCATTACAAGGAAGCATATAAGGCATGCTGTGAGCCTATCTACCCGGACATAACAATGATAGCCGCTACGTACGGACTCTCGTCACTTGGTGCGTACGTAGCCCCCAACCGAATAACACATAGCATATAACTCACCTAGGGGGACAATTCCCTCTTACAAGGTTTGAAAGGAGACTCACCTCGGGTGGAATCTACCTCTCGGACCGCGAATGCGGCCGAAACTCCGAACTCTACACCCGAGGAATCGCAACTAGCCAAAAGGTGTACAATTATATCAATGCATGCTCAATGTGGGGAAATTATCCTATTTATTCAATAAAATCATCATTCTTGACGAATTCCCAAAATTCAACCCCGGGCCCGCACGCTCGGATTTTAAAGATTCTTGAAGGAATCACTCACCCAAATCCTAAGGATCATTAATATGTAGTTTCTACTTGAATTCATAGCATTAAACGGACAATTCGCTAATTTCCTCAAGAACTCTATATTTACTACCCAAATCTTGATTTCCAATGACCTAGTAGTTAATCCCATTAATAATTCATGTATTAAAGTAGTAATAAGGAGGAATTAACTTAACTCTGCAGTAGCTAGGTCGTGGTGTGTTCTTACCAAGATCACAAGTCTCTAATGGAGGTATGAAATGAAAAGAGATGAAGAAATCCCGTATTTTAAAGAATATGCACTGCCTGGCCTACAGAGGTTCCGCACCTGCGGCTCGAGGACCGCACCTGTGGTCTTGCGCCTACGAGATGGGGCTCGCACCTGTGGAGTTGGACGAGAAGGACTGGGCCCGCACCTGCGGAGCTGGAGACCGCACCTGCGGCTACGCTCCTGCAGAATTGGATCCGCACCTGCGAGATTACCGCACCTGCGATTGGGCAACCGCACCTGCGGTCACACTAGAAACAGGTGCACCAGCAACTATTTTAGCTGGTTTTTGACCTCGTATGGTGTTCGGGAGGCACTTGGGCCCACCCGAGCCCCCGTCCAAATATACCAACAAGTCCTAAATCATAATACAGACTCGCTCGAGCCTTCGGAACGCCCAAAACAACGCTAAATCTAAAAATCACACCCCAAAACCCCTAAAACCATAACTTTAAGAACTTCAAGTTCTTGATTTCTATAACGATGCGCCGGACCGTCCTATACAACTCGGAATGACATCAAATTTTGCAGACAAGTCATAAATGACATAACATAAATATTCCCGATCCCGGAATGACATTCGGGCCTTGATAACATAAATTCCCATTTCAAACAAAAATTCAAACTTAAGGAAATCCTTATTTCTATATTGGGCGCCGAAACGCTCTCGGGTTATCGAAAACCCATTCCGAATATACGCCCAAGTCCGAAATTATCATACGAAGCTACTGACACTGTCGGAACTCGATTCCGAGGTTGTTTGCTCAAAATGTTGACCGAAGTCAAACTTGGCCAAATAGGCCAACCTTAAGGAACCAAGTGTTCTTATACTGCTCAAAACACTTCCGAATCCTGAACCACCAGCCCCCGCAAGTCACAAATCTCAAGAACTCTCTATGGGAAGTCTTATTTAGGGGAACAGGGTCCGATAACGTAAAACGACCGATCGGGTCATTACAGTAACTTCTCGTGCCATTGCTTGTGATTCTCTACCATTTTCCTTAATATCTTCTTGATGTTCTTGTTGGCAGCCTCCGCGGCTCCGTTCATTTGAGGCCTGTATGTTGTGGAGTTTTTGTGCTTGATTTTGGAAGTTTCACACATGGCTTTCATCATATCACTGTTGAGATTGGCGGCATTGTTAGTGATGTTGGACTCTGGAACCCCAAATCGACAAACAATACGATCCTTGATAAAATATGCAACGATTTTCTTGGTTACAGCTTTGTAGGACGCAGCTTCAACCCATTTAGTGAAGTAATCGATGGCCACTAAAATGAACATGTGCCCGTTTGAAGCAGTGGGTTCGTTATGGACCAATGACATCCATTCCCCAGGAAGTAAAAGGCCAAGGTGCATTTGTTGCATAGAGTTCATTTGGCGGCACCCGTATCATCTCTGCATGTATCTGCCATTGGTGGCATTTCTGGACATACCATATGCAATCCGTCTCCATAGTCATCGATGTCGCGCCCCCTTTTTCTCGCGAAATCGGGTTTCGACATTTTTTTGGACAACTCTTTTTGAGAGGGTAAGGAATTGGATTTGAGAGAGTCTCCACGTAACGGATTAAGGTGCGTTAGGGCACCTAGAGCAGATAACTCATATTACCATTTTACATCACCAGAGATCGGGTAAGGGCTCAAGTTACCTTGAAGGGAAGGTGTTAGGCATCCCTCGAGGTCCACAACGGTGGGTCCCGACCGAACTTGAATTAAGTGAATTCATCTAAGGAAAAGTAAAGAAAACTAATTAATAGGGATAGGGGTCCTAAGTTTTTTAGCCTATAGGATCACCCCGTGCAATACTTTGTAACTCCCTCAAGTCGGGGTGTTAATGATATCATTTAGCGCAAGGACTATCATCTCCTTCTACCCGATTACTATTTTTAAGTTGTTACCTAAAGCGCTCTAGTGGATTATGATTCATTTCCTATGCGTGCACTACTCGTCCCTTACCTATGGCCTTGGAGGCATTAGGACCACTATTCGGGGTGGTTCTAGACTAAACCTTAGTTGTTTAAAATTGTAAAAGGCTAGGCGACAGACAAAAACAATTAGGACTTTCAAGTAAAAACAGGCTCATGTTGACCTCCGCACATTAAATAGCAAATGCACGCAATCGACTTAGATAACTTTATTAACCTTAAAGTCTTATAGGCGGGATATCTATATGAGAAAACAGATGTGCAGAGGTAGTTTTATTAAGGCGAGTGTTAAGACCTATTGTTTGCCTACTGATTTTATTCAGTATAGTCTGGGCACTTCAGGTAGTAATACGTCACAAAGATAAATCCAGAATTATTATTAAGTTCTACAGGTATATAGCCTAAGTGATTGACAGTGAAGATTGTATTCAGAACCAATTGATAGAATCCTATAGGCATGCTATCTAATGTCGAACTGACTTTAACCCTATAGGCATGATTTCTAAGCGCAAACTGATTTTAGCTTTATAGACGTGCTTCATAGCCTTGTATTTCCTATTAACCCTATAGGCGTGCTTTCTAATTACTGTACTGACTTATATCCTATATGCATGATTTCTAGGTTTGAAACTGGTTTTAGTCCTATAGGCATGGTATCTATTATTGAATTAATTTAACCCTATAGGCATGATATCTATTGAGCAGTAATACAGGCAAAAATTGTACACATTGCTAGAAAACAATTAAATCAAATACTGAGAACCTATAGGCATGATTGCTAATGCATGTTTGTTGGACATATTGATAGATTCTATGGGATGGATTTCTAATGAAATTATAACATTAACGCATGATCTCTAATATGCAGATATGGAATTCAGAATCAACATTACCAATGAAAGTCCTATAGGCAGAATTTCTAAACATAACGTAGAACTTATACAGTTTTGACAAATGAATAAGAATTAACAGCATAGCTAAAACTCTATAGGAAGGATTTCTACCCAGTTAATAAAGGAAATAAGAAAACCCCCCGATTTTACTATATACCCCAGAATCTGTTCATTACAAACTTATTACAAACCAAAGTAATGAATATATTACATAATAGTAATAAGATACACTATAAGAAGCCTTCATTAGGCCCAAATAAAACTTGGAACCATACCTTCAAACCAATCAACTTCAAGGCTCATTTCATAGGTACAACATAGTCGATGGTGAAGGAATCACCCATAGCACATATAGAACCAAGTTACTGATGTGTCAAAGTTCCCAAGGGCCTCTGGGACCCAGGGCAATGCTCACACCAGAACCACATATTTAGAAGATGATTCACAAGAGATTGGGAACCAGCTCCCAGTGTGTCAGAGTTCACATGAGTCTCATGTGGACCCTGAGCAGTGCTCACACTGGGATGGTTGAGGATAGAACCTGAGGGACTAAGAATGGAAGTTTTTAAAAGAGTAACATCATATAAGAGGAAGAGACAAATTTAAAACTTTTTTTTGATTTCAGAAGAAAAACGAAGTTAAGACATAGAACTTTTAGGCAGAATTGCACCAAGAGAACAAGCAAGGTTCATGCTCAGACACACAGTTAAAAAATGAGTTGAAGTCTGGTTAACAATCTAGTTAAGCTAGGTATTCAATGCTAGCATTTAGAACAACCTTGTTTAATCACAGAAGCAACTAGGCAAAATAGTCAGATCATCACATGAATTCAGAGGGATACCAAACATGTTAGCGAACCAATTGACAAGGCATATGAACTAAGTAGCAAATCTGTAAAGTTAGGATAAATTAACTAATTACATGTTGATAGTACCCTAAAAATGCAAAGTTCAGAACATGTGCATGATTAGCAAACAGTGTGCATGGAAAAGTTAAACATTGAGCTTGCTTATAAGGGGATTCATATTATTCAGAATAACTAATCTTAGATTAACAGTATTAACTATAGGGTTAGACAAAGTCATAGAAACATAAAGGCAGATTCATACTCAAAATTCAAACATGTTGGTCGAGCAACACATATTATGAAAACAAGGAGAATGAAATGATAAGGGATTAGGGCTTACCAATTAAGAAGGAAACAAGTAACCATAACAGTAAATCCAGAATCGATTGGCCTTGGCTTTCAGCCGGCCAAGACCAACAACAATGAGCAAAGAGAATTAGAGTAAAGAATCTAAGTTTTAGTGAGAGTATTAAAGTTTATGTCTGTCCTAAAGGAGAGAGGGGAAATGGTTTAAATAGTATTCAATTAGGCAGACAAATAAGGAAAGTAATCAAACACATATAGGTAAGGAAAGAAATTAATCATAAAATCAATTGAAGTCAGAGTTCAGTCAATTAACAGGGCATAACAACGCGTAATCAGGCGAGTGACATTTAAAATAAGGAAAATATCAACTAACAACCAGTCTCAAGGAAAATAAGGTAAAGAAATAATGGAAACATGGTAGCTTGAACAGAATAAGTAAAATATCAGTACCATACAAGAAAGGGAAGAGTAAAACTCTCAAACCCTAGTTTTTAGGTAAACCTTCATAAATCGGCAGAAATAAAAGGCAAGAGTCACATGCTTCATAGAATGAACATAGACATGAATATACTCAAAGAACACATAATCGAACCAGATCCAGTCCCAAAATAAAAGGTTTGAAACCCTAATTTAGGGTAAACGATAAAATCAACAGAGAAACAAGGGCAAAATAATCACATACTGTGTACAATGAACATAGACAATAGATTTATTCAAAAAGCAACAAATAATCCAACTAGAAAAATATCTGTAACCCTAATTTTAAGTAAACCAAAAATCGATTTAAAAAAATAAAGGCAAAGAATCACATATTTTGATAAAATGAACATAGACAGGGGTTATTCAAAAAACATAGAGTCGAACCAGATCCGGTTCAATTAATTAAGATTTGAAACCCTAATTTGGGTAAGTAAAATATTTAACGAAAATAAACAGATTCATGCGGAATAACACTTAAAAATAAGGTTTGAACCAATTTTTGGTTCGAATCAAAGATCTGAAAACCCTAACCTTAGGGTTAAGTAAGAATCCTCAAGAGATACGAAAATGTTCGTACTTACAAAGAAAGAGCGATGAACAGAGTCGGGAATAACAGGTTAAAGATTTTGAACCAATTTTGGTTCGAATATCTCCAGAATTTGCTTGCCATTTTAGGCAAGTTATTAGGTAACACCAAAACGGGTAGCCAGTAAGGAGGAGGGGCCAAATAAGGTAGGGAATCAACCATTGATTCCAGTTCTGGGCTTAGAATAAGGTAGTTTTGCCTGATGGCGCTAGGGTTTTGAGAGGAGAAAGATGAAGGAGAGAAGGAGAGTATAGAGGCGGGAGTTTGGTGAAAATTAATTAGGGTTTGGGCGGATGGGTTAATTAAAAAGGGGTGGAGGTGTTTGAGCCGTTGATCTTCAGAGATCAACGACTATGATTAAAAAGGGAATTGGGTCGGGGTTTTAAACGGGTATGGGTATGGGTCTGGGTTAATGGGTTAAGGTATTGAGTATTTGATGTTGGACTGGTGTATTGAGCTGGGGTATTGGGTAGTGTAGGTAATTGGGCTAGGTCTGAAATTTGAGTTTTAAGGGGCTATATTTTAAATACCCAATTAAATCAGTAAATAAATTTATAAAAAATAATTAATAAAATAACAAAATATTACTTGTGCATGAAACTGATCTAATTTTTTTTAACATTATAAAAATATAAAAAGTCATTTTCTTATATAAATAATATAATTATGCATGTATCTGGGCTACTATTGCAAAATATGTAGTTTTAGCCTCAGGATGCAAAATATAATTATAATAAATACATAAAAATATTTAAAGATTAATATGGATATAGATGATGAAAATTAAAATGATAAATCATCATGCAATTTATTTGAGATGCAATTAAAAACTATTTATGCAAACATAAATTGATTAAAAACCCTTTAAAAATTATGAAAAGTTATGGAAAAATACTTGATGATGCTCATGTACTATTTTGAAGGTATATATGTATATTTAAAAATATATGAGGGAAACATCGGGTATCAACAAATTCCCCTCTTTACCCGGGAAGGATGGAAGAGTTTTCGGGTAAAGACATGATGACCAATTTTGACCGAATAGGGTGATTTGAAAGATATAGGCCGCACTCCGGCTTCTTAGTTGCCTACGTATCCCTGATTTTACATGAATCAGGCCATGTGTTATTCTGGATCCAATTATGGAGTAATCCATTGGAGTTGTTGCAAGAACGGTTAAGAGGTTTCGAATAGGATTAAATGAGACTAGGTAACAGATGATGAACGATTATGTTTGAAATAATTTAGAGGATGTGGATGGGAACCGGAGCAGGATTGCTCCTGTTTGGATAACAGTTACTTTCTGGACCACCTGCAAATTTACAAAAATATACTTCAAGCACAAATGTATAAATTATTGCGTAAACTTAGACATGATGAAAATTCCCTTCGGACCATGAAGACTGTCTTTGGACGACGAGGATGGCGTCCTTAGACCATGCTGTCCCGAGCCATGAATTGTATGGTAAGGTATTCGCAGGCCATGAAATGATGTTTTCGGGCCATGAATATGGTGCCTCTGAACCATGATGCCTTTGAATAATGATGTGCAAGTTTGAGAGATCCTCAAGCCATGGCATGATGTCTTCCGGCTATGAGGATGATGCCTTCAGACTATGACTCCTTCGGACACATTTGCTATATTCCAGTCCATGAGGTGCAGAGACATAATGCTAAAGGTGATAACAATATAGAGCTTAGTCTTGCGTAAAGTGGAGGGCAGATCTTAGCCCGAGAGAAGAGAACAATGCAAGATTAAAATAGAGCAATATCTGTGTTTATGCAAAGAGAGACAGTGCTTAGTCTTGTGCAAGATTGGGGACAACGCTTAGTCCATGCTAGGAGAAGGTAGTTCTTAGCCTTATGCATATGGGAGGCAGGGCTTAGCCTCATGCAAGGTTCGGGACAGTGCTTAGTCCCATTCTAGGAGAAGGCAGTGCTTAGCCGTATGCAAATAGGGAGGCAAGGCTTAGCCTCATGCAAGGATTGAGGCAGGATTTAGTCTTATGCAAAGAGAAGGCAATTCTTAGCCTTAAGCAAATGAGGAGGCAGGGCTTAGCCGCACGCAAGGATTGATACAGGGATTAGTCTCATGCAAAGAGAAGGCAGTGCTTAACCTTATGCAAATTAGGAGGCAGGGCTTAGCCTCATTTAAGGATTGAGACAGGGATTAGTATCATGCAAAGAGAAGACAATGCTTAGCCTTATGCAAATGAGGAGGCATGGCTTAGCTTCATGCAAGGATTGAGACATGGATTAATCTCGTACAAAGAGAAGGCAGTACTTAGCCTTATGCAGATAGGGAGTCAAGGCTTAGCCTCACACAAGGATTAAGACAAGGCTTAGTCTCTTGCAAAGAGAAGGAAGTCCTTAGCCTTATGCAAATAGGGAGGCATGGCTTAGCCTCATGCAACGATTGAGACAGGGCTTAGTCTCATACAAAGAGAAGGCAGTGCTTAGCCTTATGCAGATAGAGAGGCAGGTCTTAGTCTAGTTTAAAGAGAAGAGTAAGAGTGAAGTATTATTAGCTAAAAATGTGTTTCGTGTATAGCAATTATGTTGTTGCGACGATGCTTATGATGATGACATATTCCTGCATCGAAAGAAAATTTATAAGTTTTGTAGGGAAGGTTGGTTCGTGCCCTTGTCTGCATGCTCTGCTCCACTTTGCCCGAAGGTCCTGTTTAAGTCACTGTGGGTATCATTTGGCTAAAAAGTAAAGTTTCTTTTCCAAATCATGCGTGTATAGTTTTTAAAGACATAGTAATATGCCATTTAGAAATCAGTTAGATAAACCAGTAACCGTGACATTATTAGAGACATTGCGACTTTCTTTGCCATAGAATTTTGAGGGTCCTCCTCAAAATTCTTCCCCAGTTAACTAGATGACCTTATGATTGTTCCGTATGCTGCTGTTGGCTGAACTTGATTTGAAATTTTGAGGGTCCTCCTCAAAATTCTGCCCCAGATTCTGATTGTGGGGAAAATGGAAATTTTATTGAATTGTGACCGAACCCACATGGATGCCTACGTATCCCCTCTTAAATGAGAATCTGGTCGAGCGTAGTTCAATTTACATCATATGAAGATACATGAACACTTTACATATAGTATCTTTTGACTACATCTGAATTGATAGGCTTTGGCCAGATTTTTCCATCCATTTCTACGAGTATGAGTGCTCCTCCTGTTAATACTCTGTGAACCATGTAAGGACTTTGTCAATTGGGTGAAATTTTCCCTTTGGCTTCATCTTGATGTGGAAAGATCCGTTTCAGCACCAGCTGCCCTGGCCTGAATTGTCTTGGTTTGACCCTTTTGTTGAAAGCTCTAGACATTTTGTTCTGATAGAGTTGACCGTGACACACTGCATTCATCCTTTTTCCATCTAAGAGGTCTAGTTGCTCATAGAGGCTCCTTATCCATTCTACATCACTGAGTTCGGCTTCTTGTATGATTCTCAGAGAAGGGATCTCGACCTCGATGGGAATGACAACTTCGGTACCATTAACCAACAAATAAGGAGTTGCCCCGGTTGATGTGCAGACTGTGGTACGGTATCCCAGCAAGGCGAACGGTAATTTCTCATGCCATTGATTGTGATTCTCTACCATCTTCCTTAATATCTTCTTGATTTTCTTATTGGCGGCCTCCACAACTTCGTTCATTTGAGGCCTGTACACTGTGGAATTCTTGTGTTTGATTTCGAAAGTTTCACACATGACTTTCAGCTCATCACTATTGAGATTGGTAGCATTGTCAGTGATGATGGACTCTGGAACCCCAAATCGACAAACAATCCGATCTCTAACAAAATTTGTGATGACTTTCTTGGTTACAACTTTGTAGGATGCAACTTCAACCCATTTAGTGAAGTAATCGATGGCTACTAAAATGAACATGTGACCGTTCGAAGTAGTGGGTTCGATTGGTCCAATGACATCTATTTCCCAGGCAACAAAAGGCCAAGGTGCGCTTGTGGCGTTGAGTTCGTTTGGCGGCACTCGTATCATGTCTGCATGTATCTGGCATTGGTGGTATTTCTCGACATATCGGATGCAATCTGTTTCCCTATGCATCCAAAAGTATCCAACCCTGAGTATCTTCTTGTCTAAGACAAAGCCGTTCATATGCGGGCTGCAAATTCCGACATGTACCACCTCAACCAATTTGGAAGCCTCTTTGGCGTCAACACACCTTAATATACCTATATAAGGAGTTCTTCTATACAGAATTCCTCTTCTTTGGAAGAAGTGATTGGACAACCTTCGTGTGCATTTCTGAGTATGGTTTGCATGCTCCGGGTATTCTCCTTTTGCCAAATATTCTTTGATGTCGTGAAACCAGGGGTTTCCATCCGTTTCTTCTTAAACATAAGCACAATATGAAGACTCATTATGCATTCTCACCGGAATAGGGTTGATTAAATTCTTGTCTGGATGTTGTATCATTGAAGACAAGGTGGCCAATGCATCTGCAAATTCATTCTTAATTCTGGGGACATGCCAGAATTCTATCTTCGTGAACCTCTTCTTCATCTCTTGTACATGATGTAGATACGGTAGTATCTTGGTGTTTTTGGTAGCCCATTATGTTTGTACCTGATGTACCAGCAAGTATGAATCACCGATCACCAACAGTTCCCGAATATTCATGTCAACAGCCAGGTTGAGCCCTAATATGCAGGCTTCATATTCCGCCATATTGTTGGTGCAGGGGAACCTAAGTTTTGCAGACACTGGATAATGCTGACCGGTTTCTGATACCAAGACGGCTCCGATGCTGACTCCTTTGAAATTTGCAGCTTCGTCGAAAAACATTCTCCAACCGTTGTAGGCTTCAACAATGTCCTCTCCTATGAATGATACCTCTTCATCAGGAAAATATGTTTTTAGGGGTTCGTATTCTCCTCCTATAGGATTTTCAGCAAGATGATCTACCAATGCTTGTCTTTTGACTTCCTTATGAGTTACATAGATGATGTCGAACTCACTCAACAATATTTTACACTTGGCCAGCTACCCAGTAGGCATGTGTATCTGAAAGATGTACTTAAGGGGATCCATCCTTGATATGAAATATGTAGTATAGGCACAGAAGTAGTGCCTTAGCTTCTGAGCTATCCAGGTTAGAGAGCAACAAGTGCGTTCTAGCAGAGAGTACCGTGCTTCATATGGTGTGAACTTTTTAATCAAGTGATATATGGCCTGCTCCTTTCTTCTTGTCTCGTCATGCTGTCCCGAAACACGACCGACAACTCCATCTAACACTGCAAGGTAGAGTAATAGTGGTCTACCAGGCTCTGGCGGGACTAAGACTGATGGTGTGGACAGATATTCCTTGATTTTCTTAAAAGCCTTTCGAAAATCCTCAGTCCAACTGGTTGCGACGTCCTTCTTCAACATTTTGAAAATAGACTCACATATCACTGTGGACTGTGCTATGAAACGGTTGATGTAATTGAGGCGTCCCAAGAAACTCATCACGTCCTTCTTGTTATATGGTGGTGGTAGTTCCTGGATAGTTTTAACCTTTGACGGGTCCAACTCTATTCCTCGGCGAGTGACAATGAATCCCAAGGGTTTTCCGGCAGGAACCCCGAATGCACATTTTGCGGGGTTCAACTTTAGATTGTACTTCCAAAGCCTGTCAAAGAACTTCCTCAAATCTGCTATGTGATCTGTGGCTTTCTTGGATTTGATGATGACGTCCTCAACATACACCTCTATTTCATTATGTATCATATCATGGAAGATAGTTGTCAAGGCCCTTATGTAGGTGGCCCGAACATTCTTCAAACCGAACGACATCATTTTATAGAAATATACACCCCGTGGTGTAATGAAGGTTGTCTTTTCAGCGTCCTCTTCATCCATCCAGATATGATGATAACCCACGAAGCAATCTACAAAGGATTGGAGTTCATGCTTGGCGCAGTTGTCGATCAGGATGTGTATATTTGGTAGTGGGAAATCATCCTTGGGACTTGCTCTATTTAGATCCCGATAGTCGACATACACCTTGACTTTTCCATCTTTCTTTGGAACCAGTACAATGTTGGCTAACCAGGTTGGGTACTCAACTACCCTGAGGACTTTGGCTTTGATGTGCTTGGTGACTTCCTCCTTGATTTTTAGGCTCATGTCAGGTTTGAACTTTCTGAGCTTCTACTTCATTGGCGGACGTATTGGATTTGTAGGTAACTTGTGAGCTACTATGGATGTGATCAATCGGACGGCGATGCAAAGATATCCTCATACTCTTTCAGGAAACAAGTGTATTCTTCCTTCTCCGACGGTGATAAGTAGATGCTTATGCAAGTTTCTTTGATGGTTTCAGAATCTCTCAAATTGACTATCTTTGTTTCGTTCAGGATGGACTTGGGCTTGTTCTCAAAATTCTCAACTTCTCTGATAATTTCCTTCGGTATTACATCCTCTTCTTCTATTTCTTCCGAGTCACTTTCCTTGTGTTGCGTTGTCTCATTACATGTCACAATCGTTGGTTCATCAAAATAAGAAATAGTAATGCTGTAGAGAGAAAGATATGAAGAATATAGTAATAATAAAACATCAAACCATTGGTAAATATTAAAACGTCAAACAAGTGATTTCAATAACTCAAATAATGTTTTTCGAAATAGAACACTGAAAATAATATTTAAAACAAAATGCTCAAGAAGAAATTGTTTTCAAGAAATAAATGATCCTAGCAGCCTTGCTACGCCGGGACTCGTCGGGCCCTTGATGGTGTAGCGGTCCAGTTCTTGAGAAATGCTCCCTTCTCCACTGTCTAAATAGTAAGGCCTTCTTTCTCCTCCTCCTCAACTATCACACTGCAATCCATATCATCATCTTCTAAAAACAAATTCCTCAGCACAGCCAAAGCTTCTTCCTCCTCAGATCCCCATATTGTATTGGCTTGATGAAAGGTCTGGCTCAGATGCGACACTGGCTGCTCGAGAGGGTGACATGGCGGCGACCAATCATTATATTCCAGCCACGTATACGGATATCCCATCCTAAAGGTTTTACCATGACATTTCAACTATATTGGCTTGGCGATACCTCGAAGATTCTTACCAAGCCCCTTACCGGGTTCATACCCTCTCCATACCAATATGCTTTCTATTTGTTACTCCACCACTTATCTTTCTCGACCGCGTTAACACGCTCGATGCAATGGTAAGTTTCTCCACCTAACTTCCTTCTGTTCTCCACTACCGGAACAATTTGATTGGTGTAAATAGGATTACTTCTATCTCCATGGATGATCACGTCCTGATGGTTCCATTCAACTTCCCAGCCTGGTGAAAAGTAGATACAACAGCCCCAGCGGGATGTATCCAAGGTCGTCCCAATAACATATTGTAGGAGGCGGATATGTCTAGCACATGAAATTCAACATCGAACCAGGTAGGGCCCATTTGCAAGCATATATTAGTTTCTCCAATTGTGGCTCTTTGTGACCCATCGAACGCCTTCACATTGATAGATCCTGCTCGTATTTCGTGTAGACCCTTGCCTAACCTCTTCAGAGTTGTCAGTGGATAGATGTTGAGGCTGGACCCTCCGTCTATCAGAACTCTGGCGATGAACTTATCTTCACATTGCACTGTGATGTGCAATGCCCTGTTATGGCTCAATCCTTTAGGTGGAAACTCGTCTTTGAGAAAAGTGATCTTGTGGATCTCCAACACCTACCCCACCATGTTGGCCATTTCTCCGCTGGTAATATTATTGGGTACATATGCTTCGTTCAATACCTTCATCAGAGCATTTCAATGCACCTCAGAATTTTGCAGCAGTGACAGGATGGATATCTGGGTGGGAGTTTTGTTCAGGTGATCAACAACAGAGTACTCCCTTGCCTATACTTTCCTCCAAAGGTCATCCGGACCAGTTTCAATGATGGGTTGCTTGGTGGCAGCTTCCTTGCTTGTCCTTTCCAAATTTTAGGTGTGTAAATTCTTCCCGTTCTAGTCATTCCCTGTGCAACACCGGACTCTTCCATATTTGCTTTCCCTTTTCTCCTAGCTTCGGCAACGTAATCCCAAGGCACGACATTGGATTTGAAGGGTGGTATGAATGCCACCATCATAGTAAAAGGCGTGGTTACTTCTACTTCAAATGGAGCAGGTGTAGCTGTAGGTGGTGTCACTTCTACTTCAAACGGAGTCGATGCGGCTACCTCAACTTCAACTGGCGGCTGTACCTGTACCACAAAGGGAGTGAGTGGGACTGTAGGTTTCTTAGGGTTGTCGCCTTTCCGAATAAGCCCGATTAGTCCCTCAGGATCCCACTCTTTATCGGTTTTTATTACATTTACTCCTTCACCCCTATGATCTGGGAGGGGGTTGTTGCGGACATTGGATGCGGCTTCGTTTTCCTGTATGACCTTGGTATCAATTAGCGTCTAGATCTTGTCTTTTAGGGTGCGACATTCATCAATAGTATGCCCTTTCATGCCTTATGGTACACACATGTCTTGTTTGGGTTGACCCATCGGGATGGGTTTTCTATGGCCACAACGGGAATAGGGGTGACATATATGGAAACCTTTAACCTTTCATACAACTGGTCGATGGGTTTGGCAATAAGGGTATACTGTTTGGGTGGTTTGCGATCGAAATTGGGCCTGGGTTTTTGATAATTCGGGCGAGCTGGAGGTGAATGATAATAGACTGGTTGAGTGTTATAAGTGTGGTAGGTGGTAGAGGGTTGAGGATATCTGGGACGTGAAGGTTGGTATGTGGGTGGAGGTGTTTGGTATATGAATGGTGACTTTGGGCCTTGGGCTACCATTACTGTTCCTACTTCTTTCTTCTTTGATATGCCTCCCGATTGTAATGCTTTGTTCGTGGCCTGCAGTGCCTCAAAAGTTTTTACCATTCCACTTTTGATACCTTCTTCAATCCTTTCTCCGAGCTTGATTATGTCATAGAACTTGTGATTCTCAATGACCATTAACTTCTCATAATATTGTGGATCTTGAGCTCTGACAAAGATTTTTTTCATCTGCTCTTTATCTAATGCCGACCTGACCTTTGCTGCTTTTGACCTCCACCGATTAGCATACTCGCGGAAGGTCTCCGTAGGCCTCTTCTTGAGATTATGTATGTAGAAGACATCTCGTGCATTTTGTGTATTGAATATGAATCTATCCATGAAGTCTGATGCCATGCTTACCCAATTAGCCCATTTTTTGGGATTTTGACTTATGTGCCAAGATAGGGCGTCTCCAGTGAGGCTTCTCATGAACAGCCTCATGCGAATCCTTTCGTCCTTTCCAACCCCTACGAGCTTGTCACAGTATGTTCTTAGATGTACCTTTGGGTCGCGCCTTCCGTAAAACATTTCAAACTTAGGAGGTTTGTAACCCTCCGGCAGTTCCACGTCTGACTGAATGCGCATGTTCTCATAGTTCAAACCTTCGATTCTTTTACCTTCGTCAACACCTTGGACTCGACTTATGAGATTCTTGAGCTCTTCTTCCATGTTCTTGATGAGCAGGTCCTTCTCGGCAGATTCTGGTGTATATGAAGTCAGTTGAGTTGAGTGGGGTAAGGTTTCTACGTATATGGGATTGTTTTGGTGAATGCCGGGGGTTTGAGTGTAGTGGTGATCATTGGTTGAGTTTTTAGGATCGGGGATAAGCTGTGGGGGAGTGTGATAAGTGGTTTGCGGATATTGAGTCAGGAGATGCTGGTGTTGAGGGGGTGTCGGTATGGGTAAATGATTAGGATTTTGAGGAGGTGTTGCATATAGGTGGGGTGCGGGAGGATTTTGTGGGCGTTGGTTTGGTGTGTTTTGAAGAGGTATTGGGTTTTGGGTGTTTGGTTGGTTGATACCTGGGACGTTTAATGTGAGGGAGAGGTTTGCCAAGTTGCGGACCTGCTCAAGATCCTCTTGCAATTCAAGTATTTTCTGTTCCAACTGTAGGACCAGATCATTTGGTGCCGGAGTACTCCGACCGTCTGAAGTTTCCACATTCTCAGCATGTGTACCGTTGTCTTTCCTGACACCACTCATATCATCCATCTTAGCTTTTCCTTTGCTTTTCGGATCACTTGGAGGTGGAGGAGGTGGAGGGCCTCTGGATCTGGTGTGATATACTGACGATGCCAGTATGTGCGAACCAACCTTAGGGGATGGGAGTTATCAAAAGAAAAAAAAATGTAACCAAGTCAGTAAGAATTCTAGGAAAATTATTTGCAGTATTTAAACACATATTGCGGAAATGTAAATTCGCTCCCAATTTGGGAGCCTCGTTGTGCCCGAGGTAAGCCTAGCGACAAGTAGATTTGGAGAAATTTAATGCCAATAATTGCCTTATTTCATTAACATAATAAATAAGACGAACCTAAAACGATAATAAACAAAAGAGTCACTAATGGCATTTGCCTTATTACATTTGAAAAATGATTCTAAAATAAACCTAATCTACTTGATCCCAGAGGGACCTTCTCCAGGATTGACTCTCTTAGCCCCATTTATCAGGTTCCCCAGGTCGCGCATGTCCAGTAGCAGGTATTCCCTTTCTAGATGTCCTCCCTCGTTACCCTTGGCATTTTGGCATTCGATGACTCTTTTTCTCATCTTCCCCTCTAACTCCATTAAACCCCGCTCCAGATACTCCAGCCTTTCCGTTGACCTGGTAGCCATATCCCTCAATTCATTAATTGACTCCATATCAATCTTGTGTTGTTCCAAATGCTCGGCCCTCAGACTAGTGAGCTCTTTTGCGCAATCTGTTATACTTCACCTGTGCTTCAACAACTTCATCTATGACCCTGTTCCCTCGACCGACCCTTGTCTCGACTGTTGCCGCTATGCTATCGTCCAACCATGATAGGTAGAAATACGCATGACCTGCGTGGTATCGATCTGGATTGATGGTGTCCCTTTCCACAATGATCTTCAAATGCCACATGTGCTGAGCTTCACATTTGTAGGGGATGCCATCATCTTGAAAGTCTGCTATGTAGTGACCCATTTTGGAGACTCGTGGTATGACTTGTTTTCTACCAGCTTGTCTTATGAACCTGATAGGAACATAGGGGTTTATGCCTCTTAATCCGATCAACACCAAATGCATAACATCTCTGGTCCTGATGATGAAGTCACTAGTAGGGAACCACTCGAACATCTAATGAACCTGGTCCTCAGTTGAATTGTCGAAAACTTGTACCCATTCTGTGGCATTCTCTGGTTGAGCAAACCTGTCTGGATAAAGGTCATTCTTTTGGGATGATGGAAATCTATGTGATCCTTCCACGGTCTTCGTGGAAACTCTTGGAGGTACAGGCCTCTTTGGAGATGTACTAGCAACCAAATCTGCAGCAGCAAGTTACAACCCTCGAAATGTTTGAACCCTTTCTGACAATGATCCAAATTCCGATATATTTCTTCTATAATCATAGGAACAATAATGTACGTTTGTCCCTCAATCCGGATTCGATTATTTATACATTAACGATTATAATATCGATATTTATTTCTCCAAATAATGCACAGATCGTGGTTGCTCCGTTGGGGTTATGGACACCCCGATGGACTTTGGACAAGGTTTTCTTAGGGGTTATTATGCGGACAACATACTGACCCAGGCTAGGTTTGACCATGATGCATGTACAATTATTATCAGAGTAAGGTTTCTATAGAGGTCTAGACTGGTACCCTCAAGCAGACAACCTGAGGGGGAAAGGCACGAAACCGTCGACTGCACCGCTGATCGACTAGTTTTACCACAAATAAGCCTTTCCAAATTCAAAAAGGGTGATATAGGAAGAGCGCAGACACTCATCAAGTGTTGTTATGTTATTAATTATGCATGAGTGGAATATGATGTTGCGTATGTATTTATGCAAAAGAAGATAACAAGTTGTCAAGTATTTGCATAATGAATAATGATAAAATGCGGTATTTAATAATTGTAAAGGCCTTTAAGAAAGAAAACAAAAAGACAAGTCAGTTTCCATAGTAAAAAGTAATAATAGGCAAATAAATTCACATAGAGTGGGAAGGGGAAGGGGTGTGCAAGTATTAACAGAATAATAAAGACATGTTTTAAAGACTAATTCACAAAATAAGTTCGTTATTGTAAGAGGCTAAATATATCCCCAGCAGAGTCGCTATGCTGTCGCGCCCCCTTTTTCTTGCGAAATCGGGTTTCGACATTTTTTGGGATAACTCCTTTTGAGAGGGTAAGGAATTGGAATTGAAAGAGTCGCCACCTAACGGATTAAGGTGTGTTAGGGTACCTAGATCATATAACTCATATTACCAGCTTACATCACCAGAGATCGGGTAAGGGCTCAAGTTACCTTGAAACAAAGGTATTAGGCACCCCTCGAGGTCCACAACAGTGGGTCCCGGCCGGACTTGAATTAAGCGATTAGTCGAAGGAAAGTTAAAGAAAACTAATTAATAGGTAAGGGGGTCCTAAGCTTTTTAGCCTATAGGATCAGCCCGTGCAATACTTTGTAACTCCCTCAAGTCGGGGTGTTACTCATAGCATTTAGCGCATGGACTATCATCTCCTTCTACCCGTTACTACCTTTAAGTTGTTACCTAAAGCGCTCTAATGGATTATAATTCGTTTCCTATGCGTGCACTACCCGTCCCTTACCTATGTCCCTGGAGGCATTAGCACCTATATTTGGGGTGGTTCTAGACTAAACCGTAGTTGCTTAAAATTGTAAAAGGGTAGGCGACATGCAAAAACAATTAGGACTTTCAAGTAAAAGAAAATATGGGCTCATGTTGACCTCCGCACATTAAACAGCAAATGCACGCAATCGACTTAGATAACTTTATTAACCTTAAAGTCTTATAGGCGGGATATCTATGTGAGAAAACAGATGTGCAGAGGGCAGTTTTATTAAGGCGAGTGTTAAGACCTGTTGTTTGCCTACTGATTTTATTCAGTATAGTCTGGGCACTTTAGGAAGTAATACGTCACAAATACAAATCCAGAATTATTATTAAGTCCTACAGGTATATTGCCTAAGTGACTAACAGTGGCGATTGTATTCAGAACCAATTGATAGAATCCTATAGGCATGATATCTAATGTCGAACCGGCTTTAACCCTAGAGGCATGATTTCTAAGCGTAAACTGATTTTAGCTTTATAGACGTGCTTCATAGCCTTGTATTTGTTTTTAACCCTATCGGCATGCTTTCTAATTACTGTACTTACTTAAGTCCTATAGGCATGATTTTTAGGTTTGAAACTGATTTTAGTCCTATAGGAATGGTATCTTTTATTGAATTTATTTAACCCTATAGGCATGATATCTATTGAACAGTAATACAGGCAGAAATTGTGCACATTGCTAGAAAACAATTAAATCAAACACTGGGATCCTATAGGCATGATTGCTAATGCATGTTTGTTGGACATATTAATAGATCATATTGGTAGGATTTCTAATGAAATTATAACATCAACCCTATAGGCGAGATCTCTAATATGCAGATATGGAATTCAGAATCAACATTACCAATAAAAGTCCTATAAGCAGGATTTTTAAACATAACGTAGAACTTATACAGTTTTGACAAATGAGTAAGAATTAACAGCATAGCTAAACCCCTATAGGCAGGATTTCTACCAAGTTAATAAAGGAAATAAAAAAACCCCCCAATTTTACTATATACCCTAGAATCTGTTCATTACAAACTTATTACAAACCAGAGTAATGAATAATTACATAATAGTAATAAGATACACTATAGGAAGGCTTCACTAGGCCTTAATAAAACTGGGAACCAGGCCTTCAAACCAATAAACTTCAAGGCTCATTTCATAGGTACAACATAGCAAATGGTGAGGGACTCACCCATAGCACATATATAACCAAGTTACTGATGTGTCAAAGTTCCCAAGGGCCTCAGGGACCCAGGGCAATCCTCACACCAGAACCACATATTCAGAAGATGATTCACAAGAGATTGGGAACCAGTTCCCAGTGTGTCAGAGTTCATATGAGTCTCATGTGTACCCTGGGCAGTGCTCACACTGGGATGGTTGAGGATAGAACCTAAGGGACTAAGAATGGAAGTTTATAAAAGAGTAAAAAGATATAAGAGGAAGAAAAGATTTTTGTAACGACCCGGTCTGTCGTTACGTAAAAACCTGCATTATAACTGTTGCTATTGACTTATTATAGATTGTTTATTCTATTTTTAATGTGTTAGAGTTGATAGGCTTGGAATCAGAATGGTTAAATGAGAATTCAGGCACTTAGTCCTTAAGAATAACCTTAAAATGGGAAAAGTCAACTAAGAGTTGACTTACTGGTAAACGACCTCAGAATGCGTATTTTATGGCTCGGATAGCTTCGTTAGGTGAGTTGGACTTAGGAGTGTGTTCATAATACTTTTGTGAAGTCCGGTGTAGAATTAGGCTTGAATTGGCGGAAGTTAGTTTTTGGCGATTCCGGACGGCAGTGGAAAATAGGCTAGCGGGGTCGGAATGGAATTCCGACAGTTGGAACAAGTTCTTAATGTCATTTTGGACTTGTCTAAAAAATTTTAGGTCAATCAGAGTTGATTTGGATAGTTTTGGCATTATTGGTGAATTTTAGAAATATCAAAGTTCTTAGCCTTGAATCTGACATAAATTTGGTGTTTTGATGTTAGTTTTGGTGTTTTGAGAGTGCAACTAAGTTTGAATGATGTTATGGGATATGTTGGTAAGTTTGGTTGGGGTCCCGAGGGGCTCGGGATTGATTTTGGATGGTTAACGGGAATTTCGGGAGTTGGAAATTGCAGCAAAAAGCTGCTGGTGTGAAATCACAGAGATTTCCGCACCTGCGGAAGTTTGACCGCAGGTGCGGGCAGTGGGTCGCAGGTGCGGAGAGGTCGCAGGTGCAGTTGAGAAATGCAGGCGCGGTCTCGCAGGGGCGAGTAGAGAGCCGCAGGCGCGAGACTTGGCGGGGCTGGAGAGTTGCCGCAGGTGCGAGAGGATGGTCGCACCTGCGAGGTCGCTTGTGCGGAGATCGAGTCGCTGGTGCGGAAGTCGGGGGAGACCTGTAGAGATCGCAGGCGCGGAAGGAGCATCGCTCCTGCGAAACTGAAGGTGCGAGTAAGTAGGTCGCAGGTGCGGAAATACCTGGGTAAAAATATATAATTAAACCCTCCGCGACTTAAACCCTTATTTCACCATTTGTGTACGGACAGGGAGCTTTTTGGACGAATTTTGAAGGAGAAAATCAGTGGGTATCACAGAGGTAAGTAAATTGATTATTAAAACTCGTTTATGGGTGATTATAGACCATAATCCCAGCCTTTAATTCATGAAAACAGTAGAAAAATAGGATTTTGGGGCATGAGATTATGAGACGTTCAAGGGTCGATTTCAGGGGTCAAACGAACTCCGATTTTTGTGTTCTTTATAGGTACGGAATCATGAGAAGATGAAGAACACTTTTCTGTAAAAAATACTGAGTTTCGCGACACGGTATGGGGGGTCGGGTTTTGACCGAATTCGGATTTTGAGCTAAATTCGAT